>OX596012.1:40807175-41076734 GCA_951394025.1 Heteromyza rotundicornis
AGAAGATTCCATAGAGATTGGCCATTCCAAATATATTTCTGAAGTGTTGAATCGATTTGGCATGAGTGACTGCAATCCTGTTTCAACACCCATGGACTGCAACCAAAAACTAACTGCTGCAATGTCACCGAAGAATGACGCCCAGAAGCAAATTATGTCAAAGGTGCCATATATGCAAGCAATTGGTAGCCTGCTTGAAATATGCTATGCTGTGAACGTGTTAAGCAGATACGTCGTGAATCCTGGTAAAGCTCACTGGGAAGGCGTTAAGAGAATCATGAGGTATCTCAAGGGTACATCGGACAAGGGGATTATTTATTGCGAAGGAGCGTGCGAAATGACTGGTTATTGTGATGCAGACTGTGCTGATGACCAAGACGAAAGGCGTTTTACCGTACAATCTGATGATATCTCGTGGGCAACAAAGCGCCAAAAAACGGTTGTCTTGTCAACAACCGAAGCAGAGTTCATGTCGGTGGTGGCAGCAATTCAAGAATCTATCTGGCTTAAAGGAGAGTTGGTGCCTACTGTGAAGAAAACAATGATATTTTATATCGACAACAAGAACGCCATTCACGTAGCAATGAATAATTTGTATTCTCCTCGTACTAAACATGTAGACATAAAAGCTAAATGTTAGTTAGATAGTTCACTCTCTAGTGTGCTTATTTTGGTAGACGATACTCCAAATATGTGTATACATTTTAGTCTACTTTTTGTGAATTGCTATTACAGTACACACGTCACACGTGAAATACGTTCCACTGTTGCCTAGCAAGTATAGATGTGTTATTATGAGCTATTATGTTAAACATCTGTTGTGCCGAATTGTCATCTCATCTGTCAAAATTAGACAACAGCTATTTCGGTGTCGTTTGAAAGAAGCGCGAAAAATTATTTTATTGAAAGCATGGCCACTTCCGTTTTGACCGCCATGCTGGACGCATCGTTTTGTTAAAGCACATGTTTTTATAAAAATTTGTGCTTTCATGAAATTATGATTTCAATGTGGTGTTTAAAACGAAAGTCAAGTTTTTGACTAAAAATGGACGATAAGAAGATCAATTAAAATTAATTGAAAGTGAATTAAAAAGAAAAATAAGAGAAACCACTGTCACATGGACATTTAAACATACCAATTACTACATAAACTGTGGGATACCCTGGCAATATAGCTGTCTTGCTAGCCAACAAAATTTTAAAGTTAAAAAAAAAAAAAGAAAGCATGGCGTCGACAAGGTAATTTTATACAAAAATTAGCGTTACTTTATTAATAATTGTTGTGGAAATTTTCAGGAAATTAATAGTATCCAACAAAAATCCAAAAAAGACCCTCGTGGAAGAAATGGATGAAAATCCAGATGCTGCACGAGAATTTCGACAATTCGGTCAAACGAAGCAGACCCAGGATTCATTTTGGGAGAGATTGAGCACCGAACTCAATAGCCTTGGGCCCCCAATTCGCATAAGGCAAGATTGGCAATGGGTATGTTTCTAATTCCATTCATGCGTTCATGCGTGTTAACAAATGTTGTATAACTTTTCAATAGGTTTGGACAAACTATAAGGCGAATCTGCGTCGAAAGATGGCTCAGAACCGGCAGAATGTGCAAGCTACTGGGGGAGGACCATCTCAGGAGTTGCCTCTAACAGCATTGGAGGAAACAGTTGCTGCCATACTGAACACTAGAATTGCTGTCAATCCGCGTGGTAGAGTGTTCGGAGTCACCGTTGACGGAGATGGCGCTGAAGACGTTGAACCGCAAAGTGGAGAGGAAGCAAAAATGAATGCTATAAAAGCACAAACTGCAAACCAAAAAAAATGCAGTAGACGCTTCTCTCCATCGAAAAGACGTGCTACAAAACGTATGAAATAAATTAAAAAAATTCTACGTATTAAGCGAAAAAAAGTTTGATATGCTGTTGGAGGAAAAGGCTGAGAGGTCTGAGCTGCGGAAGGTTGAAAAGGAACTGAAGCAGAAAAAGATTGAGCTGATCAATGCTCAGCTACAAAGCCTTACAGTAAGCGAAGACTGATTTTTTTTCTTATCTAGTTTTAAGCTCACAATTAGGTATATTATTTTTTAGTTCTAAGTTCACATTAGGCGCATTCAGCGGAGACAACTGTTGTCGTAGCGCTACCTCTCCCAGCGCTTAATTTTTCTGAATGCGTTGCTACTTCAAACTTCAGAACAACAACTCAAAAAATATTTTTTTTTTCGATACATATTTTTTTTTGGAAATGGAAATTTTTGTTTTGATTTGTTTATGGACACTGGACTTGATATGGATATACTGGGACATATTCTGGAAACGGCCAATATTTCGAAGAGACGATTCCAATCTAATTGTATATTTTCATTATTTATTTTTTAACTGACTGAAATTTGATCACTTGACGTAGCTCACAACAGTTGTTGAAAAGTAGAAAAAAAAGGTAAACATTTTTCAAGTCTTTTTTATGGTTGTATTCGATTGGAAATGTTTAGAAACGTATTTTTGACATGGTCCGAGGTTCCGAAGCCACATATATAAGGGTCTAAATGGGGTCTTGAGACCACATTTTATGTTCGAGGTACTTCTTCCTACTGTGTGGGGGTATTTCAGCTTCGGTATAGCCGAAGATAGTCCACTCTCTAGTTTTATTATTTTTTAGTTCTAAGCCCACATTGAAGTGATATTTCTCTGCTAACAAATACAAACACAAGAGTCTGAAATGAAGTCGTTTTTTATTTTTTACATTTTGATTACATGATCGAATTCCGTTTCTGCTCAGCGATCGAGACGTTAGGATTTTCATTTTCTACGTCTTCGAATTAAAGTTCAGGAATTTCTCGCGTATCTGCAAGGAAATCAATTTCATATTCCACTTTGAAATGTTGACTTATATGGTGTAGCGCGCAACACACGTTGACAATTTTTGTTGCTTTCTCAACAATTTTTGTTGTTTGTACAACAATTTTTGTTGTAGTCCTCTCATGGACAAGAGCCATCGGAATTTGTTTTTTACAACACCTATCGTCCTTTTAACAATGGATGGTGATGTAATGCGATTGCGTAGATCTCTCTTCCGCCATTCGATACGGAGTCATTAGATGTTCTTGTAGGGGATATCCAGCGTCCAGATTGAACAATTTTTTTAGAATCAGTACCTAATACTTATCCGTTGTTCTTCAATGAGTTACAAATATATGTCTTAGATGCCGTGCCTGGCATCTACATATCGGATTTTTTGCTTGTAGTCGCAAACCTTCATATAATATTATTAATAATTATCAGTATTGAAACACATGAGGCACCTTACCGGCATAACGTGGAGGCTGCAATAGCCTTTTCTGTTAATGAATAGATTTTGCCCAGTTTTTTCGGGAGGAATAATTCGCTCATGCGTGCCGTCGACGCATGCGACAACACCAGGGAAACCATATTTATTGAAGAAGTGAAATTTGGACGATCTTTTCTCCTCCTCCGACAGTGTACTTTTTATTCATCGCTCGCAAATGTGATTTTCGAGTACGTCCACAACTTCACTCAGTACGACAGATACAGTCGGCTGAGCTATTCCCACAAAAAAGTCATTTCCGACGCTTCTCTGGTAACTGCCAACTGCGAAGAAGCGTAGAGCAGCCAACAATTTTAGGCTTAAGTGAAGCGTTTAAGCCACGCCCCGATTTTTTTTTTACGAGTAGTATTTGACCTCCTAAGACCGAATCTGCAAAAATTTGGTGCGCAAACGTCTAGTTTCCGAGATATTTAATTTTAAAGTTTCGAATTTTCCCATACGAAATGCGCACTATTTTGATTTTTTCTTCACTGACATTTCTTCACTGACATCTCGGAAACTAGACATTTGCGCACCAAAATGTTTGCAGATTCGGTTTTAGGGTGTAAAAGCCTACTTTAAAAAAAAAAAAAAAAAAAATCGGGGCGTGGCTTAAACGCTTCACTTGTTCCAGGAGAACGCCTCTTTGTTAAGACGAAAGTATTTAACGAATCTGCAAGTTAATACATAAATATACAAAATTTCACATTTTACATTTGTTCACATACGATTTTTCAGAAAGGTCAAGAGGATTGTAGCTGTCACGAAGCTGTCTCCTCATCCTTGCTTAGGCCAACACTTTCTCATCATCCTCATCACTTGAACTGTCGTACAATCCGAATGAAATATCCATTCTTGCTTTTTTTGTTTAAAACACGTAAATATTATTTTTCCGAATCAAAACAAAACACTAACAGTGTTGCCAAATTGTATATTTCCCTGAAAAGGGCGCATGGCATTTTAAGTCTTAAATGGGGATTTTTTTTTGTTTTCTATTGAGTGTTTGGAATGAATTATGGAACGGCCTTATGAAATAAAAAAATTAAAGAAAACTCCACAATTGGAGCTTTAGATGTAGCGAAACAAAGGTAAAAATTATGTTATTAAATTTTGCAAAAGGGAAGATTTTTGAGATTTCAGATGTGGCGATACTGGTCATAGCTGGCTGTCAAAAGCACAGAGTATACAGAGGCGACACTCTGCTTGAGCGAGAGGGAATATGAGTGAAGTGACAGCAAATTGAAATTTCTTTATTGGTGTGTGTGAAAATTCTGAATTTTATCCACCAGCAGAGCTTGGTGATAGAAACTCAACACCAGAGCTCAGCTGTTTTACAAACTCCCCACCAGACTTTTACTTTTGTTTTGATTCTGTTTTCGTGTTCACCACTAATTTCATATAATTTTCATATGATTTCACGCGCCAAACAGCGAAAAATTCAAAATTGGGAGGTTTTAATAAATAAAAAGTTATAACTTCTACTAATATTTTATATTTTTATATAGTTTTCTTCATTGGCCATTTTTCAATTAGCTTTGGACAAAATACAGTACTCCATTGCAGAAGTGATTAGTAATGGAGTTTGGCAACCCTGTTCAACTTGTTCATAAGTGAATTTTTTCTGCGATTTGAATAAATATTTTTAAATAGTTATACCGTGTTAATCATTTTTAAATCCTTTTAAATAAATTAAATAAATTAAATTCTGGCTAAGTGCAATAAGTTTTGTGCAAATAACAAAGTTTTGTGCTATATTTCCGTGAATTCCTGTCAGCTAAGTATCACTACAACAAAAATTGCAAATTTTTTTGTTTTTGCTTATACTGTCCACTTTGACATTTCTTGCTTTATATAGATTCCACATTCTCAGACTGATCATATTTTCAGAGCATACTTTCAGGCACTTGTTTTAATATAATTTGAAAGTGCCTTTTCCCAGTCAACATTTTGTCTCGTTACAATTTACACTTTTTTACACTTTTGGACATCTGTAAATTGGTACGTCAAGCCCGAAAGGGATTTAATGATGTATCAAAGGACTTAGCAGCTGCCCAGTCTAAACTGAAGGAGTACGAAAATAACTTTTAGAAGTATAAATGTTTGGATGAAACAGTTCCGAAACAAAATACTTCTGTTGGGCTTTTACCACCTACCCCAAAGCCAATTTCAACTAAGACAACTCCATCCTTTTCCGATATGTTTGCTTCACCAGTTACATTTTATTCTCCTGATCCTGCGGTTTTGGAAACGAGGGTAGATGACGCTCCTGAGAAAAATATGAATGGAATCTCAAATATTGATAAAAATGTTTGTCCTTCCATAAATATTATTTCTCCAAAGGATTGTTTGCGGGAAGTACAAGAAAAGAGAACCCCAAAAAGACTTGTTGTTGTGCAACCTAAAAAATCTATTTTCGTGTCCAGATTTGCACCAGACACATTAACTGATATCTCCTTCACAGCATGGTTTTCTGAGAGGTAGATCAACATCTACAAATTTATTGGAATTTTCTTCATTAACAATAAAGGGATTTTCAAAGAATCTTCAAACAGATGTCATATATACTGATTTTAGTAAAGCTTTTGATAAAGTTAATCATTATTTGTTGATTGGAAAGCTTAAAAGATACGGATTCCCAGATCTTCTTTTAAAATGGGTAGAATCGTATCTGACAAATCGGAAGCAACAGGTGTTATTCGAATCATCAACATCAAAAACTATAGATGTCACCTCTGGAGTTCCTCAAGGAAGTCACTTAGGTCCTATTCTGTTTAATCTTTTTATAAATGACCTTCCTTCTGTCATTAAACATTCGAATGTACTGTTGTATGCTGATGACGTTAAATTGTTTCTATCCTATGACATCTTAGATCAACATAAGTTGTTACAATCAGATCTGACCAGTATAGCTATCTGGTGTGATAATAACTTAATGGAACTGAACCTGAAAAAATGTAAATTTATGACATTTGCTAGAAGACACCAACTTTCATCGCTGTATCATATAAATAACTGTAATCTAGAAAAGGTTTTTACTTTTGTGGACCTGGGTGTTACTATGGATCCAAAACTTCGCTTTCATCTACATATTGACTTATGTGTGAATAACGCGAGGGGTGTTCTAGGTTTCATTAAAAAATGGTCAAAAGAATTTAATGACCCATTCGTTACCAAAAGTCTTTACATATCACTTGTAAGACCAATTTTGGAATATGCATCAGTCTTGTGGAATCCACAATACAACTGCCACTCTGATAGAATTGAATCGGTTCAAAAACTTCGCTAGAATCCGAATCAGAACCTACCTCCATACGAAAATCGTTTAAAACTAGAGCCCGACCGATAAGCATTTTCAGGCCGAAGCCGATGCCGAAGGTCAATTGGCAGCCTATTACTTCGGACGACGTCGAAGGCCTATACCGAAGCCGAAGCCTATACTTAAATAAAAACCCTTTAAAAACTTGTTTTTTCGTGTATTTTCATTCAAATTCGAGTATATAAATACACATTTAGTTTTTTAAGGAACTAAAAATTTATTTAAACAAATAATAAAAGTAACCAAAAGAATTCACAAACCAATTTGGGCCTCCTAGGTCAAAACTAACAGGAGCCCCAAATTATTCCATATATCCCATGTAAGAACAATTGGATTTTTTTAAAATCACTTTTAAAAATTTGGAGTAAAGCTTAAAATAATGGGAATTTAGAAGAAATGGTAGAGAATTCTTCAAAGAATAAATCCATCTAAGTAGCTGTTTTTTAAGGACCCAAATCCGTCAGGTGATGGGCAAAGGATGTTCTAGTTGAACCACCTGTGAAGCTTTGAACTTTAAATGTCAGCACAAGAACTACTTTTCCTATATGTTGGCGCAGCAATTTGGGCTACATTTCTAAAAGGTTTCTCTCCTTTGTTTTTAAAAAATTGTGCTTCTTCAATTTGTAATCCATTGTGCCATGTTTTTAATCTGTCTTTTTCTGCGGGTGTCTTTATAGATAGATGGAAGATTGCGCACATTACCCCTGTATTCAAAAGTGGTAGTAAAAATGTTATTTCGAATTATCGCCCCATTTCAAAACTTTCAACTATATGGAAACTGTTTGAAGTTATTGTGAAGGAAAGTCTGGAATTATTTCTCTCCAGCAGCATGGATTTGTTGCTGGGCGATCGACTGTTACAAATTTGATGGCTTTCACATCGTATTGCTTTTCAGCCTTTGAAGAGCGGTGCCAAGTTGACACTGTTTACACTGAATTTTCAAAAGCTTTTGATAAAGTGTCGCATAAAATTCTGGTGTTAAAATTGAAAAAACTAGGATTTCACTCTGCTTTTTTGAAATGGATAGAATCATACTTGCGCTATAGGCTTTGCCATGTTCTTGTGGAGGGTACTAAATCTAAATCTTTTGTTGCCTCTTCGGGTGTTCCCCAAGGAAGTATTCTTGGTCCGCTATTTTTCCTTCTTTTTATTAATGATATTGGTTCATGCTTTCATAAATGTAATTATCTTTTATATGCGGATGATCTCAAAATATTTTTAAAAGCTAACTGCGTAACCGATGCTTTTTTAATACAAGATGATTTAAATAGGTTAAATGCGTGGTGCCTTACAAATTGTTTAGCTCTAAATACAGCAATATTATATCGTCGTTTTTTATTGGGATTACTCGTTTGAAGTTTTTAAATGAAATGTTGGATCTGGGTGTTTTGCTTGACTCTAAGTTAACATTTGTTAATCATCTGAATTACATAATACCGAAAGCATATGCAATGTTAGCATTTGTACGTCGTAATAGTTCCGAATTTCGGGACCCTTACACGTATAAGCTTCTTTTCACTGCATTTGTACGATCAAGGCTGGAATACGCTGCAATTATCTGGAATCCGTTTTATGCTATTCATACAAATCGCCTTGAAAGGGTACAGAAGAAATTTTTAAAATTTGCACTTTTTTCATTAAATTTTCAAGAACCGATTCCTTCTTATAAGTCGCGTTGTTTACTCATTAATCTGAAATCGTTAGAGAGTAGACGCATTATCAATTCTTTGATGTTTGTCTACGATATCATTTGTGGCAATATCGATTGCTCAATGTTGCTAAGTCTAATAAATTTTTTTGTTCCAATAAGAACTACTCGTCAGAATAAGATTTTTGCTATTAAGTGTTATAAAACAAATTATGCTGCGAATCAACCGCTTATGAGGTCGCTTATTGAATTTAATGAAGTAGCTTTAAGTATTGAAATAGATTTTTCTTTGCCAAAACTCATGTTTAAAGAGCGTGTAAATAATAATTACCATTATTTTTATGTACATATATTTTTAAATTTTAATATATAAGTACTTTTTTTTGTAAATCTAGCCTGTAGATCCTAAATTGAATCATTGGCTTAAATAAATAAATAAATAAAAGGTAGAATCCTTCCGTGAGCCTCCTACCAATATATTGGAAATTTCATACAGTTTACCAGGACTCCTTTTAACATAGACATCAGGGCAAGTAGTAAGCTTCTAAATCTATATTTAAAATTCAGTAATCCACCCAGAAAATGTCCAAGGATGTACTTTGTGGCAGCTGTAACCCCGTGCCACGCAATTTGAGGAGAGATTCACTCAATATTCGATGATTACTAATTTAAATTTTAATCATATTTTTTGTTTTGTGGGCCTCTTATGTCCCATTGGAAATTCCATCAATTACACAATTTTACATTCAAGTCTCAAGGAAATCAGTAAGACCGTTTAGATACGATGTGGGCTAGAAAATCGTATCGTAAAAAATTAGTTTTTGTTTTCGGTGTCGCAAAAAAAAGGAAAAAAATTGAAAAGCTTCGGCCAAAACTTCGGCCATTTTTCGGAAAAACCGAAGCCGAAGCCGAAGCCGAATGTGCATTTTTGGCCGATAACGGCCGAAGCCGATGCCGAAGCCGATTTATCCGTCGGGCTCTATTTAAAACTCTTGGACATCCCTACTCTAAAAAATAGAAGAACGATGCTTAATGTAACATTTTTGATTAAATTGATAAATGGCTCTCTGAATTCTACATTTTTGCTTCAAGAAATTGATTTTAATATCCCGACCCGTCGTTCCAGATCTTTCATTCCTTTGATATTAAGTATGTGCCGCTCTAATTACGCGCAGAATGAACCTTTTCGTTGTATTTGTAGCGATTTTAATAGCCTGTATTCTGTCTTTGACCTGTCAGATTCACTTAATAAAACTAAAACTTTTATTTTAAATGCACTTGATCACACTTAAGCCTTTGTTGCTCTTTGAGTTTTTGGACCGCTTAGGGTCTAACGAAATGACAGGGTTGCCAAACTCCACAAAGATCGGCATTGTCGATTTTTTGAAAGTGTTGTATTTTTGTTGTATTTTATATTTATATTTCAGCAGAATTTTGTTTTTTACTGTATATTGTATACAAATAAAACAAAATTTTTAGCTGAATTCACATTCGTTCCGTTACTGTTTACTTAACTGTTCTATTTGTATTTGATTTTTTATATTTCGTATAAAAAAATAAAATACTAAAATTAATATTTGTAATCTTTGTCGCGTAAATTAACTGTTTGGATTGTTTTGTCTTTGTATTTTTGTTAAGTCTAATATCGTAAAGTAGACAAAAATTATATTTGATCAAATTCATATTCGTCGCATGAATTCTGATGCTTCATAATATTTTCTTTTAATTCTATTGTTTATTATCACGTTAATCTTATATTATGTTATGTTTGGAAGAATTCTCTCTTGCATTCATAACCTAATTCGCGTTTCATTAATATGAGTTTTATCAGCTGATGATTTTAATCTGTAGCTGAAACGAATTTCCAAATATGTTTACCCGCGATCGGTTACACAGCGTAATCCTGATTACGGCTGTTCGGTCACCAAATCCGTGCGTCATGCGGATGTGCCCCTCGGTCGGTTGGGCGGGTTAGTGGGACCGTTGAGATTCGTCGTGAAAAAAAAAAAAAAAAAAAAAAAATTGGTGTAAAGAAATTTAATTTTACTACATAATTGAATTTGGCAATTTTACATTTGAAGACATCAAACTCTTTATAATGAGAGAATACGTCATGAAATGCCAATACTTGTTCCGCCATTTCCAGACATATGAAAAGGGCCCGTAGGGTAGTTACAAAGTGAAGTTCTTGTGGTTCTTGGTTTGGTTGGGCAGCTGAAAAGGTGCGCCACGTCATGTGAGGCAAACCTATAGTCCGAGCACACTTTCACCACTTCCTCTCTGATCCTAGCCATGTAGCTTTTGAGGATGCGGATCCAGGCAGATCTGGGTTGTGTCAGAGTGCACCTTGTAGGTCTTGGCAGGAGCTCTTCCCCTTAGCCAAAGGTGTCCTGATCTTCCGATCAGGACAATTCTGGGAATGTAATTTTGTGTCTGTGAAACAACCGCATCTAAGTGGAGTTGTTTGGTGGGAAACTTGCAACAAAACTTTTCATCATAAAACAATTCAATCGCAAAATAAAAATAAGATTTCGTGAGATTTCTAACATACATTTATTTTGAATTTTGCTGTTTAAAAATAATTACATTTAAAATTTTTTATAAATTGTGACTTAAAATTTTACAAACTTATTTAGAATTCTCAATTAAATATGCATGTCGATGCTAAGACGCGTATACTCTGGGATAATTCTTCAATTATGGTGATTTTCTAATTGCGCGGTTCTCCAAAAATTGGCTTGTGCGACCAGAGTCCGCAAGCACGTCACGAAATTGACATTGATTCATCGTGGACAAGGAAAGGTAACCAATTCGTCATCAGGGACGAGTCGTGGTACTTTGAGTATTATCTAAGAAAAATTATGTATTCACGATTGTAGCTGGAATTTAATAAAATTGAAATTAATAAAACATTTTATTGTTTATGTAGTTTTAGTTTACCTGCTTATGAACTTTATAGCTTTTGTATACCTTTGGGGCATAATCTGAGAACTTTGGCGAGTCTTTGGTGCGGTATAAAAATATTTCGGTACAATTGTATGTTATTTCGTACAATTATATACTACTTTTCATATGAAATAGAATCATCCCTGCGAAAAATCGAAATAGTTCGTGGTGAACTCACGTTAGTGTGTGAAGCAAAGAACGAAAAATCAAAAAAAAAATGGTCCGCCATATTGGATTTTAGGGAACTTACAGAGAGTGTCGCCTCTGTATACTCTGTGGAAAAATAACCCAAAAATTTGGAAAAATCGGCCAAAACAAAAATTAGAAATAGCCCAAAAATTATAAAGGAAAAATTGCAACAACCTTATGGAAAGAGTTCAGCAACATTGAAACTGTTAAAAATACGGCACACATCAATGCGAACTTAAAAAATTTTAACAAAAAATCGCGCGATTTTTTGTTAAAATTTTTTGCCTGCGCCGCTTATACAGCATACCAGAGAACTCCCACTCACTACCTCAAAAAATCGCGCGATTTTTTTGGTAACTTTTCTCGCCCGTGGCGCTAACTCCCCACAAATAGTAATAGGGTCGAATCAAAAAACAAATCTCTGAACATACCTTTTCAAATGCACCACCTGATTAACGTATGGTAACACAAAGAAGAAAAAGAACAAAGTTTAACAAAATATATAGTCGCCCAAAACTTTTTTTGTATGAAAAATGTTTGGGCGATTTTTCCTTTTTATTTTAAAGGAAAAATCGCCCAACAATTTTTTATATAATATTTTTGGGCTATTTTTCATTTTTATTTTTGGGCGATTTTTCCAAATTTTTGGGTGATTTTTCCATTTCAGTTTTTGGGCGATTTTTCCTTTTTTTTTTGGGTGATTTTTCCTTTTTAATTTTTGGGCGATTTTTCATTTTTGTTTTTGGGCGATTTTTCATTGGGCTATATTTCCTACAGCCCTACTTTACAATAGATACATTGATCAAAATTACTACGTTTCAGTCCAAGATTCACCAGAACTGCATTCAGCGTCGTATTCCAGACTCGACTGGATTGCTTCAAACCATATAGAGACTTTAACTTTAACAACGGTGACGGCGTCCAATTGATGAATAATTAAATCGTTCTTCGCAGCCAACGCCAGCAAGAATCGTATTGACTCGTATCTTATTACAGGCGCGAACGTCTCGTTGTAGTCGATATCTTTAATTTGATTAAAACCTTAAGCAACCAATCTCGACTTTCGGAGCACGACATCTCCATTGGAATTTGTTTTAGTTTTAAAAACCCATTTTGAATTTATTGCCTTCTTGTTATATGGCAGATCAACCAGCATCCACGTTTTGTTTATCAACAGTAAATTCACCTCTTCTTGCATCGCAATTTTCCATTCGTTGGCACTTGATGACGCCATAGCTTCGTCAACAGTTGAGGCATCATCACAACTTAAAACGATGGCTGCGGCAGGCTTTCAATTCTTTTAGAGCGGTGAACTTCTTCATCAGCAGCATCGGTTTTTATAGTTTCTGCGTTACTGATGTGCTCCGCCATCGTGTCATCCAAAGTGTCTTCAAAGGTGTCGTCATCATCACTACCCACTTCAGGTTTCATATTATCAGTCGCCAATTCTTCCGATATAATCTCCCCTGAATTGGCATTATCATCCTTGTTACTCAGATCCAATATGACAGGTTGCGATGGACTTCGTTGCTACACTCCTCTACCATTCCATTTTCCTCGACAAATATAACATCTCGGTTGATTACAATTTGTTTGTTTGTTGGATTAAAGAGTCGATACGCCTTTGATTCAGTGCTATAACCAACCAGAATACATTCAGTAGACTTAGAATCCGATTTGTGACGTTTTTCCTTCGGCACGTGCACCATTGCGTTGCAGCCGAATATACGCAGGTGCTTCAAAAAGTCTAGAAATTGTTTGTTCACATATTCATTTCCATTATCGGAACGCAATATTTTTATTTTTCTTGAACATTGATTTTCCACAACAGTCTTGAAAATAAATAATATCTCAACAGTGCCGAATATACTCATTTAATCGTACTCTGTCATGGTCAAACCATATAAATATTGCAATTGGAAATGTATATGAGATGCGTCGTTCCTTGTGGACAACGCCATATTTTACTCCTCGCAAAATACGAATGCTTCAAAGGACTATTTGGTTCCAACCTAAATTTACGGACGCGAAATTTTAGCCAATTGTGATTCTGTCTGTCAACGTAAGTTGAATGTCCTCTACAATAATATAGCCCGATATGTTTATGGTTTAAAACGATTTGACCATATTTCGCAATTTGCCAAAGAACTGTATAATTTAACTTTTGAAAATTGTTTAACAATTGTTCAACCTACATTTAAATGCTTAACATCAGAAAGACAATTCTATGTTAATGCCATACGTCTTTGGAACGCACGACATCCAATTGATCGGCAACGCAGTGCAGTTTAAAAGGATATTGTGCAATCATTTGACTGAATGTTAATTCTATTTTTTTACTTTTCAAATATGTTTTTTAACCTTGTAATATGTTTTATTTAATTTGTAAAGTAATAATTGCACGTATGAGTACTTATGTTTTTTGTTTTTTCTCTTCTGCTGTCGGGAGTATATAGAAACAATAAAAAAGTGTCTTTTTATGTGCAATATTATTATTAAGTTTTGTTTTTGAATTTAAAGATTGCTGTGTTCTCTTTGTTAATTTATTGTTAGATTATTTAAATCATTTTATTTAATTGAATTATTAGATATAAATGCTATTTTTTAAATAAATAAATAAATAAAAACATAAACAAATAAATAAATAAATATAATTTACAAACGCACCAAAAACGTCAGATTTGGGTTTTATGGGAACGGCGAACACTTTATGAGAATGGTCATCAACAAAAGTGGCGGCCGTGGTGCAGTGGCAAGACCTCTGCTTCACGACCGGAAGGTATCGGGTTCGACATCCACCTGGGGCAAGGCAGAAATTTTTCTGTTTTTCTGTGTAGATCGCCACTCTCTCGTCAAGTACTAGCAATCTTGCGAGAGTAACTTGCCACGAAAAAGCTTCTTCTTTGGGAGTCCTGCCGTTCGGAACCGGCATTAAAACTGTAGGTCCACAATTATCATATACACTTGCCCATGATAATTACATTAAGAAGCTCGGCCCAAACCCCCCGAGGGTTGTAGTGCCAAATATGTATGTATGTATCAACAGAAGTTACTAAGCAACTCGCACCCGCAAATGAAGTTTCTTGAAGTGGACCAAGTAAATCGGAATGCACAAGGTCGAGTAAATGTTCAGCGTGATACCCACTAGTATGTATTGGTTTGCGCGTCTGTTTGCCTTTAATGTAGTGTCACCTACCCGGACGACACGCGTGAGAATTTTTTCTCTAGTGTTCACACGTATACGATGAAAGCAGTCGTGTTTTCTCATCGACACTACCGATCGTACAAGCGACAGCGCTCAGTTGTTGTTCAGATTTCAAGACCACGCTGCGCTATTTTAAAATTTTAATTAATGCACTGAAAAAATGTTAAATATAAATTGGGAAGAGGAATTTTTAATTATCGAAAACGCTTTTGGAGGACTGTAATGTTTGGTTTGTCATAGAAAAGTTGCACGGGGACCTACATTTTATTTAAAAAGGCAATTTAGGTGTCATAAAAAATATGAGTCAAGTAATCATAAAGTCATATTGTCATATAATCATATTGGAAAAAAATACGATAGTTGAAAGCGCACACATTTCAAAATAAACTCTCTTACATTACAAATGTCGAACCTAACCTAATTCGTTGACCCCGGGGTGCACGCCACCAATCGCGGAGGTAGTGATGCAACCCAAATCAACGGTCGGAAGTAATTCTGTGGTTCACGTGAGATTTGTTTCAATATTTTCAAGCAGTCGCACACATTTACGAACAAAGTGCGGAAATTTTAAAAATTACATGAAGTGAAACAGTTAATGCTATGTAAAACAGAGTGGGAAAACCACGTTGCAACGCAAACGCACCGGTACATAGTGCAAATCCGTTAACGCAGAACGGGAAATACGGGACTGTACCGCGAAGCAATTGAAATCGAACGAAGTGACGCGCGAGAAATCCGTTGAAGAACTCAAACGGTAAATCGGCCAAGCAATACCGCGTGGCAACAAACAGGCACCGAAAACTAACGGAACAAGTGACGCGACCAGCATCGAGGAAAATGAGAACAGTGAACAAAGTGAAAATAGTTAAGAGTATTTAACTCTTAAAAAGAAGAGAAAAAATTCAGTGATTTAAAAAAAAAAACGGAAATAAATTTAGAAAATCCTAATCTTAAAACGTTACTAAAAGATATAATAAATTAGTAATTCACCTCTATCGGCAATTCCGGGGGTAAATTTAGTTCACGTGGAATTTTCTGTTCCCCAAAGTTCGAATTTGCTATCGGCAATTCCGCCCGAACGGCGAGGGAACAATTGTTCCCTAAAAATCAGCTGTGCCGATTCGAAAATGCATTTTGACATTTCAAAATAAATTTTTTTCATAATACGGCTTTGTGAGTTATATTTGTAAAAAGAAAAGAATGTTTAGCATTGCCGTGAGGCTTTTACTGCAAGAAGAGGAGCGCGAAGCAGCAAACTACCAACGAGCTATTCGTAGGAAGTTACGAGATAGCTCAAATCCCTTGGAGTGGCCACAACCAATGTACGTGTGCAATGAATTTGCTCCTCTTTTTCTGTGTCCATTCAGAATGATGTCAAACAATTTTTTTTAGGTTTTCAAAGTATTTTAGGGTCAACAAGCCGGCTTTTAAATATTTACTGGAAGTTTTAAATGACGCTTTGCCAACATCCAGAAAGCCTTTCGCGGTATCACCTCTAATAAAACTTAGCGCCTGCTTGCGCTTTTTTGCCGAAGGTGGATATCAAAAAGGAGTTGGCTTGGAATACATAGTTGGTTTAGGCCAATCAAGCTTCAGCGAGGTTCTCTCTGAGACACTGTTATGTCCGCAATGGATTGTTTGGCCGACGCTACAAGAAAAAAGAATAATAGCGCGAGAGTTTTTTCAAGAACATCAAATACCCGGGGTTGTAGGATGTGTGGATGGCACACATGTGAAAATTTTCTCTCCATCAAATAACAAACACTTATACTACAACCGAAAGGGGTTTTGCAGTATGAATGTTATGCTGGTAAGTTTATTCCATTTAAGTTTTAATTCAATAATGAAATATAATGTATGGTGTGCGATAGTCAAATGAAGATTCGGTACATAGATGCTACTCACCCCGGAGCCTGTCACGACTCTTTCGTCTGGAATATGTGTGCTCTGAGAAAAACTATGAAGAACGAGTATGATGGTGGTCGCAAAAACTTTTGCTTGCTTGGTAACCATATAGGTATCTATAAAATAAATTAGAAGATCTATGAATATTTTGCTTAAATTGTGTTTTCTCAGAATTTTAAAATTAAGCGCCAAATTGTAATAAATAAATAAATAAATCATTAAAATTGATAAACTACATATATACTAAGAGTTATGTGAATTTTATAGTAGTTAAATAAATAGTAGATAAATAAATAAATCATTAAAATTGATAAACTACTTATATACTAAGAGTTATGTGAATTTTATAGTAGGTAAATAAATAGTAGATAAATAAATAAATCATTAAAATTGATAAACTTCATATATACTAAGAGTTATGTGAATTTTATAGTAGTTAAATAAATAAATCATTAAAATTGATAAACTACATATATACTAAGAGTTATGCGAATGTTATAGTAGTGGATAATAAGTTTCATAAAAATATGTAATTAATATATATATTTGTCCAGGTCTGTCTGTCTGTCTGTCTGTCTGTCTTTCTGTCTGTCTTTCTGTCTTTCTGTCTGTCTTTCTGTCTGTCTTTCTGTCTGTCTGCCTGTCTGTCCCTAACACTAACCGACTCAAAAATTACAACTTCACTTAAAAAATTTTTTAAAGTTGTTAACCTTCTTTTTTTTTTTTAATGTTAGTCATTCTGGTGGTTTGTCCACACGACGCTGCGGTCGTGAGAAGGAACCAGAGTTACTTACAAATATATTCACAAATATATTTTTTCTTATAAATGTTAGCCGCCCTGGTGAGGTATCGAACCCACAACGCTGCGATTGTAAGTAAGATGAAGTAGCGAACTAAGCGCCTTCTCACCAGAGCCACTAATACCTTTACCTAATATCGATTAACTTCGGCAAGCTGTATGCTTTCATGTATATACACCAGAGAAGAGCGTCGGTGCACCGAAAACCAGTTTCAAGCTACTCGCCAAAACCCAAGTGCAACTCCCAACTCGAATCCGTGTCGACGGATGCCACAAGTGTTCGGTGCTTGTGGATCCGAGTTCGTACGAGTGCACACGAGAAAAAAATAAAATGCTTGTGCCATTCGGCAAAAACTCGAATGACCTGGATAGTCGGATTAACTTGGATAGCTTGCGCATTGAAGTTGCTTGTGTGCGCTTGTGGATTATTTGAAGTACGGAAAATGTTCGTATTTTGTATGTAGTATTCAATTTGTCGTTGCTTGTGTGCGCTTGTGGGTTATTTGCACTACCGAAAATTTTCGTATTTTGTATGTAGCATTTGTCAATTATTTCGTGAGATATTATAGCTGATTGATTTTATTAAAATATAAACACTTTCATCATTTTTATACCCCCACTCACTGTGGCAGGGTATACTAACTTTGTCACAACGTTTGTAACGCCCATAAGGAGGCGTGTCCGGTATGGAAAAGTATATATATTCTTGATCAGCATCACCGCCGGAGTCAATTTAGCGATGTCCGTCTGTCTGTCCGTCCGCACGATAGCGGTCGCAGATTTGGAGATATCGACTTGAAACTTTGGGTACATGTTTTTCTCTTGAATATTGAGATCAAGTTCGAGAATCAGCCAAATCGGATAAAAACTGGGCGTGGCTCCCATACACCGAAAAGAAAGGTCAACATTTTTCAAATCTTTTTTATTGCTGCATTCGATTGGAAATGTTTAGAAACGTATTTTTGCCATGGTCCGAGGTTCCGAAGCGACATATATAAGGGTCTAAATGGGGTCTTGAGACCAATTCTTTTTTTTTGGTGGATTTGATTGGAAATTTTTAGAAATGGATTTTGGACATGGTCCGGCTCTAAAATTACCTATAATTTTCTCAAAATAGGGTCTTGAGACCACATTTCTTAATGTTTGAGGTTCTGTGTGGGTATTTCAGCTTCGGTATAGCCGAAGATAGTCCACTCTCTAGTTCAATGTAACAGTTCAACTTCCCACATTAGGCCACAATTACATCATCAATACAATGTCTTTCTATTCTTTACAAAAATTTAATAGAAGTTAATATATTTCATATTAACAAATTACAAATTAAAAAAAAAAAGACATATAAATACATAGGAAATGTTTCTGCATCTAAATATACAAAAAAGTTTAGTAAACATTTAATTTTTCAAATAAATTTTTTTTTCCGTGACACTGGCAAAATTTACTGCAATAAAAATGCACCACCTGAAACTGAAGTTAACATTTTTGAAGTAAGCAGAAAAAAACTTCACAACGAAATTTTCCAGTTCAAAGTGAAGTTTTCGGACTTGTTTTCTCATACTTCCAGATGAGATAGAAGGTTGACGAGAATGATGAGAAAAATCACAAACTTGGTTAAATGGGCGTGGCTCCCGCCCCCTGGACTTACAATAGTTTTGTGGTGTCCATTGCGGGTCTCAATACAAAAAAAAATTTGAAACGTCCACCCCCCATTTGAAAGATTACCTTAAAAGGGTTTCAACACAAACAAAATTTGTTCTTAGGCATGCGCCAAAACAGCATTAATTGTTTTTTTTTCATTTGATGTCCGATCGACAAGTGCTCAAACAAATTTGAAATTAGGCATGCCCAAAAAACAGCCTAAATGTACTTAATTTTTCATGATAGGCTCTTTCATCGGCGATGCATCCTTCAACTAGAAAATTCAGTTATGAAAATGAAAACATAATATAAGGTTAAAACTGCATAAAATAACACCAAAACAAGTAATCGAAATGCAGTTTTTAATAAAATTCAGCACTTTTCAAAATGTTTATAATGAAAACCTTAGTACAATTTTAAAGGTCTAATCAATACCTTTCAAATGAAAAAACTGCATTTCGAACACTTTTTTCCTCGTAATATCAATGCTGATTTTGAAGTCGCCAAAAACCCTTAATTTTAAATCGAAATTGCTGAAATTAATTTAAAGGAAATTTATTTTCTGCTTTTTAGTCGGTTAAAGGGTTAATTTTAAAAAACTATTTTTTTACTCTTTTTTATTTTCCTCTTTTTTTAAAATTTTTTTCTCCCCCCCTTTTTTCCCTTTTTTACTCTTTTTCCCCAATGCTAGCCTAAGTAAAAAAATTCGGCCCTGTAGCTTAAAGTTAGAACTTTAAATTGGCTCCATCCCGCTCCCCTTGCCCCCACACCCCCCTTTCCAAAGGGTATAAAAAATCATTTTGTCAATAAGAACCCACCTACCAAATTTCATCATTGTAGCTTGAAGGAATTGGAAGTTATGCCATGTTTAAAAAAAAGGGGTTTGAGTCCCCCCACGGCCCCCTACGCCTCTGGTGGAAAAAATTTAATAGAATGCATTGTCACCGGAGTTCTATCAATGTTCCAAATTTCAGCTCTTTAGCTCATGTAGAAGTGTATGAAAAAGCTCGCCGCAGATTTGAGATAGATATATATAGGGTTATAAAAAATGTTGAAATTGACAAAATTCAGTAATTTCTATTTTAACTCTAAGTTACAATGAAAAAGGATGGTCAGGGTGTTGACTCATAAGGCAAAGTGACTGATTTCTCCACCTGGGGAAGCCAGAAACGATCCTTATCGAGTAGCAAACCAAGAAGACTTACTGCCTCCTAGCGGCGACCATCGGGCAATGGTATATCGACATCTGTCGATTGCTAGCTAAAGTAAGCAACGCGCCCCCAAGCCAGGGTGTCACGCGACCCGTGCCCATGGTAAGTTTACAGTCGGGGGTAACTGACTGTATTTTAACGGAGCCTCACGGATACCAGGTCATCTCAGTGAGTAACCGTGACCTTACCGTGTTAATGGGGGCTATGACACGGCGGACCTACTATCCCCTACACTCGTGGGAACAAGTATGAATATTCTTAAAAAGATTAACAAATCTGCGGGCGATTATACCGCATCACAACTAGCAGATCGGGCGGAACGTGTCTTCACGAATACTGACCGACCGATTGCGACACCGAGAAGTAGGAAATCGGACTTTAGGAAGGAGGGCAGGGGTACCAAACAACAAACGGGTTAGTGGGCTCCACCGGAGATCAACCACATCCATCGACGAGTACTGGACTGACATCCGGACAGGCCACACGTGGGGACATACGGAAGTCAACCGACTTAAGTGGCGCGGGTGCCAAATGGTATTTGCGCTACATTAAGGAGGGCTTATCGCCGGAAGCTGCCAAGCAGAAGGCTCTGGACAGACCGAAGGACTCGACAGAACCGAAGAAACGAGGTACCGACGAACTAAGCCCACACGATGGCAATGAAGTGAAGAGAAGGAGACCTGAACAGGTAGAGAAGAAAGAGGTCAGGAAGGGCGTGGCGCCAAAGGCAGGTACCAGGAAGCCAGATGTTAGCTATGCTAGCACGGTCAAGGCTACAACACTGGCCATACTGCCAAAACTGTATCCTGAGCACATACTCACTCATGAGGAGCAAGGACATATTGAGGAAGCTGTTGTAGAGGAGATGTTTAAGGGTTGGAGGTCCAAACTCCAATTCGATGGCATCCATTTCCGACCAGGACTAATACTGGTGGACTGCACAAGCGAAGAAACGGTGGAATGGTTGAGGTTGACGGTTCCTAAACTGCCGAGCTGTAAAGGTGTGGAGTTGACAACGTGCAGTGGGGACAACATACCTAATGTGCACATGGCAACTGTATACCTTCCAAAAGCGGAAGGTGTGGACACCAAGAAACTCTTGGGCCTCCTCATCGCTCAGAACGAGGGACTCCAAACTGAGCTCTGGAGAATTTTTAGAAGCAAGGACGAGAATAAGGGGAAACTTATGACGCTTGGCGTTGACGATCGTTCGCTTGAGGCGATAAAGGCGAACAACTGCACTTTCCGGTACAGGTTCGGTCGCATCCCTGTACAACTCCACAAGCCGCGGGATCCTAAACCGAACACGGCGGAAGCCTCATCGGGAACTATACCGGAAGAGGTTGTGGCGGAAATAGAAGCTGCACAGAATGAGCAAGTCGAGGAAGTCATCCAGTATCTCACGAGGTTGAGGGACTGGATGACCTCGATTTAACCATGTTGACCATGGGGACGCATGATGAATCTCAGGATGAGAAACTGTCACAGGAAAGTGATGACACTCTGACAGCGGAAGACCAGCTATAATGGTAAGCATGACCAGCACTAAGGTTGCGCAGGTAAATCTGCACCATGCGAAAGCTGCCTCGGCAACGATCGCAAGGGTAATCACCAAGAACAATATTGGAATAGTGCTGGTTCAGGAACCCTGGGTCTTCAGGGGGCAGATACGAGGTCTGTCATGTAAAGACACGCAGGTAATTTGGGACATACGATGCGAAAAACCAAGGGCTTGTGTGTTACTAACTAACGGTTTGAAATATATATGTCTTTCAGAATTTCTTTCGGGAGACCTGGTAGCGGTACAAATCCCAATCAACATCAAAGGGATCATACGCGACGTTGTAGTAGCGACAGGGTATTTCCCAGGAGACGACGTCCATGCACCACCGGACTTAGTCACTAGACTGGTGAGCTACTGTAACGAGAAGATGTTACCACTTACACTCGGGTGTAACGCCAACGCGCACAACGAGGCGTGGGGCAGCACAGACAACAACCAAAGGGGTGAGTACCTTCTTGAATTTATTCTTAGTAATGAATTGGAAATTTGTAATGTTGGAAATACACCAACTTTTGTAACCAGTGCACGAGAAGAGGTCCTAGACATAACTATAGGAAATACTCTAATGAGGGCACTGGTTCACAATTGGAGGGTTTCTGAAGAGCCGTCGATGTCTGATCATTGGATGCTAAGATTTGACATAGATGGCTCTCCATCAATCAATAAACGTATAAGAAATCCCAAGAAAACAAATTGGTATATATATCTAGATCATCTGAGCAATAAAACAGTCCACATGGGAGCTGGCAACAATATCAAGAATGAGCTAGAATTAGAAACAGCGGTAGACAACTTTAATAAAGTTTTTAATGATGCATATGAGGCAAGCTGTCCAATCAGCAAAATACACTCATCAAAAGATGTACCATGGTGGAAGAAAGATTTATCTAAACTGAGAACCAAGGTTCGCAGGTTGTTCAATCGGGCAAAAAGAACAGGAGATTGGTCGAACTATAGGAATACTCTTACAAACTATAGTAACGAAATCAGAAGAGCAAAGCGTTCGAGTTTCTGAAGTTTCTGTGAAAACATTGAGCATACCACTGAGGCGTCAAGACTCTATAAAGCGGTGGCCAAGAACAAAAGCATATCTTCGGTTAGTCTTAAAAAGGACGATGGAAGATTCACGGAAAATGAGGAAGATAAGGCCCAACTACATCTAGACACTCATTTCCCAGGGTCCTCAGGGACAACAACTGTACACCATATGGAATACATAGGTAGATCGAAGAAAGAGAACTGGAAGGTAGCGAACGGAATATGTACAGAAGCACGCATAAGATGGGCGGTGGGCACCTTCAAACCATTCAAATCTCCTGGTGCAGACAACATTTTTCCAGGACTACTTCAGAAAGGCATAGAGCTTCTCCTATGTCCACTAATGAAAATTGCGAGAGGCAGTATCGCTTTGGGTTACATACCAAAGATGTGGAGGCGAGCAAGAGTGGTATTTATACCGAAGGTAGGGAAGAAGGATCCTCTTCACCCGAAATCCTTCAGACCAATCTGCTTAACTTCCTTTGTACTGAAAACTCTAGAGAAAATTGTAGACAATTATGTGAGAACAACGATTCTAGAAAGTATCCCGCTACATACCAGTCAGCATGCATATAGGGCAGGTAGATCAACAGAAACTACTCTGGAAAAAGCATGTTGATAATGTATCGAAGAAAGCCAAGAGGGCACTTATGGTATGCAGGTCCATCGCAGGGAAAAACTGGGGCTGTACACAAAAAATACTACGATGGATGTATACTGCAATCGTACGACCAATGATCGCATATGGAGCGATAACATGGGTAGGAAGAACAAATCAACAAACGGTTATCAATGAATTAACCAAAATGCAAAGATTAGCGTGCGTGTGTATAACTGGGGCTATGAGAAGCTGTCCTACAGCATCATTAGAAGTCCTTTTAGAATTAACACCTCTTCACATCTACGTTCAGACGCAGGCAAAGAGGGCTATACTGAGGGCTATAATGAAAATTACACAATAAACCAAAGTACGATAACCTGGTATACAGACGGGTCTCTTACGGAAGAAGGTACAGGAGCAGGAGTGTTTGGGCCAAGGATAAAATACTCTGAGCCCATGGGTAAATACACCAGCATATTTCAGGCGGAAATATATGCCATTGATAGGTGCGCTCACTTCAACCTCAAACGGAAATACCGGAACCAAACCATTGCGATCCTATCCGACAGTCAAGCGGCAATCAAAGCACTAAAATCATACCAGGTAAGCTCTAAACTGGTGTGGGAGTGCCTTGATAAACTGAATACGTTTGGCCTGCACAATCGGGTTTGTATCTACTGGGTGCCGGGTCACAGAGGGATAGAAGGTAATGAAATGGCAGACGAACTAGCAAAGAAAGGAGTGGAAACTCCCTTCGTAGGGCCAGAACCATTCTGTGGAATGGGAAAAGGGACCATCTCTGTTATATTAAAAGAAGAAGAAGATAAACTACGGAAATCATACTGGGACAATCTACCAGGCCTGAAACAATCAAAAACACTACTAGGGACTTACTACCTAAAGCGACATAAAGAATGTATGAACTTAACAAAAAAAGAGTATAAGAATAATAACAGGGATCTTGACAGGACATTGTAGGTTAAACTACCACCTATCAAAACTGAGAATAGTATCGGTCGACAAATGCAGGTTTTGCAGGGAGGACACTGAAACTTCAAAACATATCTTAGGAGAGTGCCCCGCACTCATGCAAAAACGGAAAAGATATCTGGGCGACCACCAAATACCAGAACACATATTGAAATCCCTAGAAGTAGGCCCGATACTACAATTTCTCAATGGGATAGGACTTATAGAGTTGATATAAGTCCTTGACGGGGCACAATAGTTCACTATTGGACGCAGTGCATATCCCGTTCAATAATAATAATAATAATATTATCTGCATTTTCGTTTTCAACTGCAATCCACACTTCAGATATATTTTTGATAATTCTACAGTATGCACTAGATAATAATGATAGGTACTATACCCTATGATTAAAATATTTTTAAATATAATTTAGTTTTAATATCATTTACATTTTTATTTAAACAATATTTTTTTTAATACTTATACCTACAATAATTGAAATATATCGATATAGTACAGTACCATTTAGTGTTAAAATTTTCCCTTAAAAATTTGTAAGCATTTTTGAATATACTTTTTTCACGATTTATATCAAATTCTGATTAAGTTTTTTTATCATTATCATCGATGCATTGTTATACAATGGTAACTTACTTCGTTTTCGCCTTAAACTTTTCTTTCTTAATAAATATTAATGGGTAATTATGTACTTTTGAGCCAAATCTTTTCTTTTGATTTCGGAATGATGTCGTGATTTTGTGATTAGTGTTGTTTTAACCCCCCCCCCCCCCCCGATTGCCGACGAGACAGAGCTGGAAACTATTGCGTGCTTCCGCTTCTATCAGATCAAACACATTACATCTTGAATTCGCTTAGTTACACGCTACACTAATGGAAAATATGTGACAATAAAGATAACAAATAAATGGTATGATAATTAACTTGTAGAGCTATATAATTATTTTTTTTTTAACGTATTTTTATTCATTTGAATCACCTAATATTAAAATAGGTCTAACAAGGATTATTCATAAATTTATAAATTCAACTTAATTTAAAAACTAGAGAGTGGACTATCTTCGGCTGTACCGAAGCTGAAATACCCCCACACAGTAGGAAGAAGTACCTCGAACATAAAAAAATGTGGTCTCAAGACCCTATTTTGAGCCAATTATAGGTGGTTTTGGAGCCCGGACCATGTCCAAAATTAATTTCTAAAAATTTTCAATTAAATCCACCAAAAAAAAAATTGGTCTCAAGACCCCATTTAGACCCTTATATATGTGGCTTCGGAACCTCGGACCATGTCAAAAATACGTTTCTAAACATTTCCAATCGAATACAACAATAAAAAAGAATTGAACAATTTTTTTTCGGCGTATGGGAGCCACGCCCAGTTTTTGTTCGATCTGGCTGATTCTCGAACTTGATCTCAGTATTCACGAGAAAAACATGTACCCAAAGTTTCAAGTCGATATCTCCAAAACTGCGACCGCTATCGTGCGGACGGACGGACAGACAGACGGACATCGCTAAATCGACTCAGGAGGTGATACTGATCAAGAATATATATACTTTTCCATACCGGACACGCCTCCTTATGGGCGTTACAAACGTTGTGACAAAGTTAGTATACCCTGCCAAAGTGAGTGTGGGGGTATAAAAATTCAGCTTAAACTATGCTGTGAGATGCATAAATTGCCCTACATCCATTGATTTAGGCAATGTGGAGTTAGCGTATCTAATATATGAGAAATATATTAGCTTCGTTTAAGACCTGAGGGATTCAGAGGTCTCAGTAAATTTCTAGCTAGAATGTTTGGATGAAACATAAGCTTCTGCTTGTACTTCGATGTTTGCGTTTCTTATATACCAAGGGGCTCTGGTAATTTGTCTCAGGATTTTTGATTGGGCTCTCAGGAGTTTTTTTACGTTAGAGGGAGAGGCTGTACTCCTGAGTTCAATTGCATATGTCCATATGGGTTTTATTATACTTTTGTATATTTGGACTTTATATGTGAGATTTAGCTTCGATGCCCGTGAGATTAGTCAGTTCAGCTCCAATTGTTTTAGCTTAATCTGAGTGATTTTAGATTGGATATGCTTGTGCCATGTGAGACCTCGATCGAGATGCATTCCAAGGTACTGGGTTTCGATACTTTCGGGGACAACTTGGCCGTTTATCATCAGAGCAGGACACGCGGCCCTTCTTAGGGTGAAGGTTAGATGGCAGCTTTTGGATTCGTTGACTTTGATTTTACATCGTGATAGCCAATTACTTAGAGTGTCCAAGTGTTTCTGCACGTAAAGTGTTGCCATGTCTGGGTTTGAGTGAGAGCACAGGATGGCAGTGTCGTCAGCAAAAGTCGATATAAGAGTTCTGTCGCTTTTGGGCATATCTGCAGTATAGAGAATATAAAGCAGGGGCGCGAGGACACTACCTTGTCGTACTCCGGCCAGTACATAGTATTTTTGGGAGACAAAGCTTTTATATTTTACTACTAATTTTCTATTCGTGAGATAATTTTTAAGTAGGCATATTAGCGGGGAGAATATGCTGTAATTTGTAAATAAGTCCTTCGTGCCAGACTTTATCGAAGGCCTGGGTGATATCGAGAAAAACAGCGGAGCAGTACTGTTTCTTTTCGAAAGTGCTTCTTATTGTCTACAATACGGTGCACTTGTTCGATAGTGCCATGCTTTTCGCGGAAGCCAAAACTGGTGATCGGGAATCACTTGTTTTTCTGTAATTTTGGGTGAAATCAGTTTTATTAGAAGTTTTTCGAAGAGTTTCGATAAGACAGAGAGCAAACTTATGGGGCGGTATGAGGTCACATTGTTGGAATTTTTTCCAGGTTTGGGAATCATTGTAACTTGAGAAAGTTTCCAATCATCTGGGTAGTAACATGTTCTAAGGATTGCGTTAAATATGTGCAATAAATGGGTTATTGCAACTGATGGCAGTTCTTTTATCATTGTGGGCGTTATCAAGTCCGGTCCTGGTGCTTTTTTTGGGTCTAGGCATTTATTTATTGCCTCCATTAGTTCATTTTTTTTCATCGCGACTGTACAGGTGTTATTGAGTGGGATTAGTGTTGGTAATGGGATATCACCAGTTGTTTCGTTCGGGGTGAATACGGTTTTTAGGTGGTTGGCAAAAGCAGCACCTTTTTCTGCATCGCTTCTGGCCCATTTTCCATTTGGCAGCCGTATGGGAGGTTCTGCCAGTACCGGTTTTTTCATATTTTTAGCACCTCGCCAGAGAGAGTAATTTGTTGATTTTGTGGGTGCGAGAGTGGTTGAAAGTTCAGATTTCCACTTAAGCTGTTTTTGTAGATTTCGAGTGATATCTTTTAACTGTTTTTTCAAAGTGGGCGATCTGTGATTTTGCCATTCATGACGTATTTTTCTTTTATTTTTTAGAAGCTGCTCTATATGTTTTGGAGTACATATTGTATAGCTTCGAGTTGAGCTATTTTGGATTTGGGCTGGAGTGGCCGCTGCAGCTGCTTGGGAAAGAAAAAGTGTGAATTTACTAACAGCTGTGTTTATTTCGTTTTTCGTTTTTAGTGACATATTAGGGTAAATGTGAGAGCTTATATACTTCCGATATTTGAGCCAGTTTGTGAGTTTACTACTCAATTTATCTGGTGGGTTGACCTCAGAGCTTGGGGTGTACTTTATTCTGATAATAGTAGGCGTATGGTGAGAGATCTAGAGGAGATTCTATAGTCAATTGTCTCCTTTTTACAGTTTTAAATACTGCAAAGTCAATGACGAGTCTGTTGACAGAGTTCAACAGGAGCCTGCCCTTTGGTGATATTAGGCGAGAGCCCCAATATGTGTGTTTGGCATTGAAGTCGCCGGCTTCAAGAAACTTTGGTCCAAGAGAATGGAAAAAAGTCTGGAATTGTAGCGGAACCACCTCTAGCGTTTCCGCTTGGATGCTTTGTGTCATAGAGTCTATATCCTGGTAGATTGAAAAAGTGTTTTTCAGTGAAGTGAGTTTCAGAAATTAGCATAACGTCTATGCAGGACTCTTTCAAGAACTCGAGAAGTTCTAGTTTGTGAAGACACAGGCCTTTTGCATTCCAGAATGATATTTTTAAACCATTCATGGTTTAGACATGAGATGTTGTAGTAAAAGACTTTGATTTTTAATAATTTCTTGCATCATATTTTGCATACTAGACATAAATTGAGATATGTTTTGTATGAACACTTGCAGAGTTTGTTCAAGAGAACTGCTAGGGAGAGCAGGTTGGGTGTGTACGGGTACTGAGTTTTGTCCTTTTAAAGCGCTGGCGTAGGAAACGCCTTGATTTATTTACCGCCTTGAGCTATATAATTATAAAAACAGTTTGTACAAGCTAGCAAAAGATACAGCAGATTGGAAACAATACAATAAAACCAAAAAATATGATAAAAATTTGAAAAAAAATTAAAAAAATTATATACATGGAGCATAAAGTAATGACGCATTACAACGACACTAAAATTATGTGGAAGTGTTTAAGCTATTAATATGGGCGAAGAAATTAATGTAATTAAAAAAGTGGTTATAAACGGGTCATTAGTTGAAAATGATCAACGATTTGCCAACCAACTAAACAAATTGTTTGTACATGGACAGTGTACCCACAAATAGTGACTTAATACAATATGAAATGAAATTTCGTGAAATAACACTTGACGAATTATACACTATTTTTTTTTTTTTTTTAATAGTAATTTTATTCAATTGAATCACCTAATAATAACTTAGGTCTAACAATGATTTTTCAAAAATTCAGAAATTCAGCTTTATTTTATAATATTCAGATTACAACTATTTGCCCTATATCCATTGATTTAGGCAATGTAGAGTTATCGTAACTAATATATGGGGAATATATTAGTTTCGTTTGAGACGTGAGGGATTCAGAGGTCTCAGTAAATTTCTAGCTAGAATGTTTGGGTGAAACATGAGCTTCTGCTTGTACTTCGAGGTAAATTTCGGAATTTCGTCTTTTACTGCAGGTATATTCAGGTCTCTGTTTATGTTAGTATTTTTTATATACCAAGGGGCTCTGGCAATTTGTCTCAGGATTTTAGATTGGACTCTCTGGAGTTTTTCCACGTTCGAGGGAGAGGCAGTGCCCCAGAGTTCAATTCCATATGTCCATATGGGTTTTATTATACTTTTGTATATTTGGACTTTGTATGTGAGATTTAGCTTTGATGCCCTTGAGATTAGCCAATTTAGTTCCAATTGCTTTAATTTGATCTGAGTGATTTTGGATTCAATATGTTTATGCCATGTGAGTCGGCGATCGAGATGCATTCCAAGATACGTGGTTTCGGAACTTTCAGGGACGACTTGGCCGTTTATCTTTAGAGCAGGACACGTGCCCCTTCTTAGAGTGAAGGTTAAGTGACAGCTTTTGGATTCATTGTCCTTGATTTTCCATCGATGTAGCCAATTACTTAGAGTGTCCAAGTGTTTTTGCACGTATAGAGATGCCATGTCAGGGTTTGAGTGAGAGCACATGATAGCAGTGTCATCAGCAAAAGTCGATATGAGAGTTCTATCACTTTTGGGCATATCTGCAGGTTAGAGAATATATAGCAGGGGCGCGAGGACACTGCTTTGTGGTACTCCGGCCAGTATTTCGTATTTTCGGGAGACAAAGCTTTTGTATTTTACTACAAATTTTCTATTCGTGAGGTAGTTTTGAGTAGACAGTGCATATTAGCGGGAAGAATATGCTGTAGTTTGTAAATAAGTCCTTCGTGCCAGACTTTATCGAAGGCCTGGGTGATATCGAGGAAAACAGCGGAGCAATACTGTTTATTTTCGAAAGTGCCTTTTATTGAGTCAACAATGCGGTGCACTTGCTCAATAGTGCCATGCTTTTCGCGGAAGCCAAACTGGTGATCGGGAATCACTTGTTTTTCTAGAATTTTCGGTAGAATCAATTTTATTAAAAGTTTTTCGAAGAGTTTCGATATTACAAAGAGCAAACTTATAGGCCGGTATGAGGTCACATTACTGGGATCTTTTCCAGGTTTGGGAATCATTGTAACTTGAGATAGTTTCCAATCATCTGGGTAGTGACATGTTCTGAGAATCGCGTTAAATATGTGCAATAAGTGGGTTATTGCAACTGTTGGCAGTTCTTTTATCATAGTTGGCGTTATCAAGTCCGGTCCTGGTGCTTTTTTCGGGTCCAAGCTTTTGTTTATTGCCTCCAAAAGTTCGTTTTTTTTAATCGCGATTGTACAAGAGGTATTATGTGGGATTAATGTTGGTATTGGGATATCACCACCTGTCGTGTTCGGGGTGAACACGGTTTTTAGGTGGTTGGCAAAAGCTGCACCCTTTTCTGCATCGCTTCTGACCCAGTTTCCATTTGGCAGCCTTAGAGGGGGTTCTGTCAGTATTGGTTTTTTCATATTTTTTGCAGCTCGCCAGAGCGAGTAGTTTGTTGATTTTGTGAACAAATTTAAAAATAAGATACGAGGTACAAATTTAATATCTGAATTTAATAAATGAGTGTATTAAAAACAGTACTATACCACAGATATGGAAAACATCGACAGTAATACCAATTGAACAAGTAAAAAAAAACCTACCTAGAGATGAAAAAATGTTAGAAACGGTAATAAAAAATCAATTACTTGAATATCTTGACGCAAATAAAATTATAATCTCCGAACAATCGGGTTTTCGAAAGAAACATTCGTGTGAGATAGCACTAAATGGAGTTATCATAGATTGCAAAAGTTAGCTACACCACAATAAATATAAAAAAAGGGCGTTTGAGACAATAAATCGAGATACTTTAATTAAAAAACTTTATAATATTTATAATATTGGAATCAGAAATTCTGAACTTAACTGGTTTAAAGATTTTTTAACCAACCGTCGTCAAAGAACGCGAGTCAACAACTCTCTATCAGAGAAAATAGCTGTCGAAATATGTCTACCTCAGGGGTCAGTGCTTGCACCAATATTATTCATTATATATATAAACTAGCATTTCCCCGTGACGTTGCCCACGTAAACTAGAGAGTGGACTATCTTCGGCTATACCGAAGCTGAAATACCCCCACACAGTACCTCGACCATTAAGAAATGTGGTCTCAAGACCCTATTTTATAGCTGGTTTTGGAGCCCGGACCATGTCCAAAATCCATTTCTAAAAATTTCCAATCAAATCCACCAAAAAAAAATTGATCTCAAGACCCCATTTAGACCCTTATATATGTCGCTTCGGAACCTCGGACCATGGCAAAAATACGTTTCTAAACATTTCCAATCGAATGCAGCAATAAAAAAGACTTGAAAAATGTTGACCTTTTTTTTCGGTGTATGGGAGCCACGCCCAGTTTTTATCCGATTTGGCTGATTCTCGAACTTGATCTCAGTATTCACGAGAAAAACATGTACCCAAAGTTTCAAGTCGATATCCCCAAAACTGCGACCGCTATCGTGCGGACGGACAGACGGACGGACAGACGGACATCGCTAAATTGACTCAGGAGGTGATGCTGATCAAGAATATATATACTTTTCCATATCGGACACGCCTCCTTATGGGCGTTACAAACGTTGTGACAAAGTTAGTATACCCTGCCACAGTGTGTGTGGGGGTATAAAAACACAAACATTCACAGCAGAGAAGCTAAATGGAAAATTTCCCCTCCTGCAATTCAATACCCCATATACCATATAACGGCACTCCACTGTCAATTTACATTTATCCATAGTGGAGTCAGCTAATTTGAGTTGCCATAAAGAATCTTCGATTATTATAAACAGAGAATCTTCGATTATTATAAACAGAGAATCTTGTATTATAAACAAAAGTAGGAGAAGCTTCTGGATATTTGAATTTCACAACGACGCTTCCTTATTGCATCATATTCTTCGTCTTTGGTGAAGAACAAAGAAATTGCTATTGTTAGCAATTAATAAGTTATAAGTACCACTGTAGCTAGTGTGGTGTATATGCATATACTACAGTGTAGCGCACCAGCCCACAAGAGTACACAAACGAAAAAGTACCGCTAGCAGCGAACACTTGAAACTGCATCAATAGCATACGCTGCTGCCCTGAATAGGAGCGCAGCATAATAGTACGTAAACCAACGTTTGTTTGCTTTTGTCACTTTTCCCTTCGCTTGCATTTCTGTCAGCGCGAGGCAGAATGAAATTTGAATCCTGGCTTTGGCAATAAATGCGATCGGCCAATGCCCTTCTGGCAGCGGTAATAAAATATTGATTCAGAAAGTAGAAATGATTTTTGTATTATAGAATTGTAGATGTAAGCATATTTTTTAGGAATTGAATGTAGTTGAAAGTAAATTGAAAAGAAATTGAAAGGGTCGCCAGGGTATAAAAGCCATGGCGATTCAGAAATAAATCAGAGATACTTTTTGGCTTTCAAACCGAAAACTTCTTTCATTTGACTAATTGCGGCGACTTCGCCAAGCATAACTGTCAGCGGAGGACCGCTTTAAACATCCAAACAATAGAATAGGGACTACTGACTAAAACAGATAATACTTAAATATTATATGGCGATCTTGCCAATTTCCAACCTTGGAATTGTTCTTTTGACAAACCGAAATTCAAATTGCGCTATGAGAATAAATACAGGCAGAATTTCATGTAACCAAATACATTTCTTCCAAGAAACTGATTTCGGGTATCGACAATGATCGCATACAACTTGAGTCTGCTAAGCATAGCTTTTAATTTGATAAATTCGACAACTATCGTTCAAAGCTGCACCGGTTGCATGATAAAACCCGTCGACATCGCCCAAACATTGCGCCTTCTCCAATCCTTCGCTACCGAAAGTCCACCATTGGCATACTTCATGAAATTTCAGAGGCCTATTTAATCAATCTATTTGCGGACACCAATTAGTGCGCCATTCATCCATAGCAATAGACAACAACCAAGCAAACAAAAGAACTGAAAGGAAAGAAACAAAGTTTTTATAATGGGAAAGCAACAAAGCAAGCCGCAGCTACAGGAGACTGTAATAAATAACAACAATTCAGAGACGATGACATCAACAGCAATCCCGGAGTACGCGATAACGCTGATTATAATAATTATTCTTTTAATAGTAGCTTATAAAATTAATAAGTATTTCAAAACTTACGTACATAAGCATAACGTTAGTAGGCCTTATGCCACAAACGTATAATTAAATAAAAATTATTTTTCTTTTAAATAAACCACAATATAAATGGAGAAATTAGTTCAGGAAATAGATAGGATTTCAAGTAATCTAAAAAAGAGTTCAAAAAGAGGTTACAAAGAAGCAACATTGCTGTCAAAATTGGTAGAAATAAATGAAATAAAAAATCAATTCGACCTTTTAGCTAGCGAAAACGAACAGGACGAAAAAGTAATTTCCCTAAAAATAGAATTCAACTCTTCTTACAAAAATTTAAAAAAACTAATAAATGAACAAATTGAATTAGCTAAGAGTAAAGACGACAGGGAGGAACCAGAAGAAGAAAAAGACGAACTTTTCGAGCTTTTAGAAGTTTTAGATCAAGGTACATCAAGTATATATTCGAAAATGTCTGCATTTAATATGGAAACTGCCATAAAGGCGATCCCTTTGTTTGATGGCAACAAGAAAGAGCTTGAGGCGTTTTTGAAAATTGTTCAAATCATGAATAGCACTTTGTCAACTGAAGCAAGAGAACAACTTATAGATTTCGTTTACTACGTGAAATGCAGTGCATCTGTTAGGACAACCTTGGGCGCGGTATCGGTACCAAAAGATTTTGAGACGCTTAAGAAAAGGCTGTCGGAGGCGTATAAGAAAATTGTGACTATACAGCAGTTACACACTTCTTTGTCTGGCTTGACACAGAGAAGATTGTCAATTACTAACTTTAAGGATAAGTTGTTAGGACTTATTAATGACTTAAATGAATTGCAAATAAGTAATATAGGGGTGAACGCAACGGAAGCTCAGCGATTAACGATAGTGAGTTCAAATGATGAGTATGCACTATCAGTTTTTAAAAATGGGTTAGACGAAAATTATAAACAAACAATTTTTGCGGCACAACCAGATTCTTTAATTAAGGCTATAAACTTATCATTGGAATTAGAACAGAGCAGGCAAACTGAGCCGGTCTTGATTTTGAATAGGAACAACAACAATTTCAATAATAACAACAATTTTAGGAACAATAACAATGGTTACAGAAACAATAATAATTTTAGGAATTATAATAACAACAACCATTTCAATAACAACAATAATTTAGGGAACAATAACAATGGTTACAGAAACTATAACAACTTTAGAAATTACAATAATAACAATACTTTCAGAAATAATAACAATTTTAGAGGCAACAACTACAGAAATTATAACAATCAAAATAGGAATCAAAACGATAGTTACAATAGAAACCAAAACGATAACAGAAACCGGGGTAACGCAAGGGTGAATGTGTTAAGCAACCAGGGAAACGAAGTCAACCCGGGGGACAGTCAGCAAGGACCTTCGGGGGAAAAACAATAAAAAACAGAATTTTTAAAATCTCGGATAATTTGACCAATTATGTCACACTAAAATGTGTTCAATTTGGTCGTACGCGTACATTTTTAATAGACACAGGAGCAGATATATCCATCTGCAAAATATCATCTGAGATAGATTTGAATATTAATAGTAATAACAAATGTAAACTGACAGGCATTACTAAAGATGAAATATCTTCGTTGGGTTCTGTGAATTTATCATTATGTTTTGGGAAAGATAGAGCGCACCATGAATTCCATCTGGTGGAAGAGGATTTTCCAATTTTAACTGACGGAATTTTAGGTAGGGATTTTCTAATTCGATTCATGTGTAAAATTGATTATGAGACTTTTACGATGTCGGTAATGTTTATTGAAGATGAATATATAGTCCCAGTGGCTATTAAAATTCCTACACAAAATTGCTATATAATTCCACGTCGGTCTGAAATGATTGTGCCCATAAAGTTGCATTTGGAGGAGGATAGTGTTATTCTGAACCAAGAATTGGCAGAGGGGGTGTTTTTGGCAAATTCTATAGCACCAGCTAAGGGCGTCTGTCACGTAAAAGTAATTAATGTAAATGATAACGAAGTTACACTGAAAGAAATTTTACCTAAAACAGAATGTTTGAGTGAATATAAAATTTTGAGATATAACGAAAAAGTTAAGGGAACCCATGATGAAGAACGTTTTAAGAATTTATTAGCAGAGCTGAAATTAGAAGACTTGGATGTGCAATCTGCAAAAGAATTAGAAACGATTGTTAGAAATTATCAATACGTATTCCATCTTGAAGGTGAAAATTTGTCTGTTAATAATTTTTATACTCAGAATTTGAGGTTGGATGATGATACTCCTGTATATATTAAAAATTATAGACTACCACATTCACAGAATGAGGAAATTGACAAACAAGTAAAGAAATTAATTGACGAGGATTTGATAGAGCCATCTGTTAGTGCGTACAATTCACCACTGTTAATAGTACCAAAAAAGAGTGAGGATGGTGAGAAGAAATGGAGGCTAGTTGTTGATTACAGACAGTTAAATAAGAAACTAATTAACGATAAATTTCCGTTGACAAGGTTGGAAGACGTTTTGGACCAATTAGGTAGAGCGAAGTATTTTTCCACTTTGGACATGACTAGTTCCTTTCATCAGATTGGTCTAGATGAAGAATCAAGACCACTGACGGCGTTTTCAGCGTCGAGGGGGCATTTCCAATTTAAAAGATTACCATTTGGGTTGAAAATATCTTCCAATAGCTTTCAACGCATGTTAACTATTGCATTGAGTGGCTTGAGCTCAGGCGCATTTTTGTACGTTGATGATATCATCATTTTTGGGTGTAGTTTGCAACACCACAATAATAATTTGGTAAAGGTTTTTGACAGACTGAGTAAATACAACCTGAAGTTGAATCCAAAAAAATGTTGTTTTTTGAAACCAGAAGTCATTTACCTTGGTCACCAGATTACTAGTAAGGGTGTAAAAACCGATCCGAATAAACATAAAACGATACACTCGTATCCTGTACCCAAGAATGCTGATGATGTACGTAGATTCGTCGCTTTCTGCAATTATTACAGAAAGTTCATACAAAATTTCGCGGAAATAGCAAAATGCTTAAATAACCTCCTTAAGAAAAAACAACCCTTTATTTGGACAGATGATTGTCAATTAGCTTTTGAAGTTTTGAAAGAAAAATTAATAAACCCACCAATTTTAAAATATCCTGACTTTGACAAACCGTTTGTGTTGACAACAGACGCATCTGATTATGCGTTAGGTGCTGTACTTTCTCAAGGAGAAATCGGAGAAGATTTACCAATTTCATATGCCAGCAAATCTTTGAATAAGCATGAATTAAATAAGCCAGTTATTGAAAAGGAACTTTTGGCGATACATTGGGGGATTAATTTCTTTAGACCATATTTATTTGGACGCAAATTTATTGTGGTTACTGATCACCGACCATTAGTTTCTTTATTCTCGCACAAGAATCCATCTTCAAAGCTGACGAGAATACGAGTAGATCTGTCTGACTATGATTATGAAATTGTTTACAAACAGGGAAAGATCAATACAAACGCTGACGCATTGTCAAGGATAAAAATAGACTCAGATTTGTTAAGAACAATGATTCCGAAAACGGAAGATAAGTCCGCGAAGAAAACATTAATAATGACAAGGGGCATGACTGCAAAGGCTGTTGCAGAGAAAAACGTTGATATAGAGAAAAGTAGCTCTCGATCGGAGTCTGTACAGTGCACGGTACAACTTCATTGTTGGGACTGCACGTCCATTTCTGACGTTAAAAATGTGAAAAAGTTGAAATTTATTATAGAGAGCGATTTGAATATTAGGGGTCCCCAAGGAATTGAAATATTAAATAATTTAATACTGGTACGATGTAGTGATAATCTGAACAAATTCGATTTGTCTTTAGAGAAGCTATCATCGAGGATGAATACAGTAAATATTAAAGAGCTAGCGCTAGACGAAAATGACATGATATTTCGGTATATGTCAAAGGAAAAGTTTAAGAATTTATATAATGTGTTGCAACACGATAGATTAAAGAATAAACGCTCAGGAGTCAAGATATTAATATATAAAAGTCCCCAAAGAATAGAAGATGAAGTAATAAAAAATAAATTGATAGAAGAATATCACAATTCGCCTTGCGGAGGGCATTTCGGAATCAGAAAAACCATTTTAAAACTAAAACAAAGATTTGTTTGGAAGAATATGAGCAGAATGGTAAAAAATTTTGTGTCAAGTTGCACAAAGTGTGCGTTAAATAAACAAATAAGACATACAAAGGAACAGTTGATAGTCACAAAGACGCCAAGCACAAGTTTTGAAATCGTTCAAATTGATACTGTGGGACCATTGAGAATTTCTAATGGTTATCGCTATATTTTGACAGCCCAATGTGAATTAACAAAATTCGTTCTGGCATTTCCCATGGAAACCAAAGATGCAGACACTGTAGCACACACTCTCGTAAATCAATTTATTCTCAAGTACGGTTGTTTTAAAGTGCTAAAGTCCGACAAAGGCACCGAATTTGTAAATGAGCTCATGAGCAACATTTGTAAACAATTAAAAATGCAACAAGTATTTTCGGCACCATATCATCATGAAACTATCGGTGGTGTAGAAAGAAACCACAGGGTACTTAACGAATATATGCTTGCATTTGCCGATGACCAAGAATGGGACAAGTGGGTTTCATTTTACACTTTCGCGTATAACACTACTCCAAATGTTGATACGGAGTACACGCCGTTTGAATTAGTTTTTGGTAAATTACCGTATTTGCCGAGTGATGACATTATGAAAAGTCAGCCTGTGTATAACATGGAAAATTACGCGAATGAAGTTAGTTTCAGGCTGAAGGCATCTATAGAAAAGGCAAAAGAAATCATTAATAGAGTTAAATTGAAAAGAAGAAATGACAGCGAAACAAAAATAAATCCATTAGTCGTAGATGTAGGAGATTTAGTTATAGTAAAGTTAGGTGGTAGAAGGAAAAACCAGAGTCCTTACCATGGACCTTATAAAGTACTAGAAGTAGATGGGGTAAATTGCCTTGTAGAGATTAAGGGACATATTAAGAAACTTCATAAAAATAACTTGAAAAAATATATCGTAGAAACATAGACTTATATATCCATGTATTAATTATTAAATTTTTTTTTAAAGACTATATTTAACAATATTCAATTTTTAACATTATATATATAATTTTTAAACCAAATATTATATATCATTATTTTTACAATACTTTTAATTATTCCTAGATAATCATTTTAACTGAATTGATGTTATTAAAATTAAGATTTCAAATTTGTAATATTTTTAAGGAATTCATTTATTCTTAAAATCAATTTTGTTAATTTTAATTGAATTAGTGTAAACATTTACATTATATATTTTTAAATTTCTTATCATATCAATTAATTCAATCATACTAATATTTTATTTTATAACTTTTCTTATTTTTTTTGAAAATTATTTCTACACAACTAAAATTTCATTTTTCGTTTTTTCCAAATAATTTTCATCTAAAGGGTAAGGGTGTGGTGTATATGCATATACTACAGTGTAGCGCACCAGCCCACAAGAGTACACAAACGAAAAAGTACCGCTAGCAGCGAACACTTGAAACTGCATCAATAGCATACGCTGCTGCCCTGAATAGGAGCGCAGCATAATAGTACGTAAACCAACGTTTGTTTGCTTTTGTCACTTTTCCCTTCGCTTGCATTTCTGTCAGCGCGAGGCAGAATGAAATTTGAATCCTGGCTTTGGCAATAAATGCGATCGGCCAATGCCCTTCTGGCAGCGGTAATAAAATATTGATTCAGAAAGTAGAAATGATTTTTGTATTATAGAATTGTAGATGTAAGCATATTTTTTAGGAATTGAATGTAGTTGAAAGTAAATTGAAAAGAAATTGAAAGGGTCGCCAGGGTATAAAAGCCATGGCGATTCAGAAATAAATCAGAGATACTTTTTGGCTTTCAAACCGAAAACTTCTTTCATTTGACTAATTGCGGCGACTTCGCCAAGCATAACTGTCAGCGGAGGACCGCTTTAAACATCCAAACAATAGAATAGGGACTACTGACTAAAACAGATAATACTTAAATATTATACTAGAAATTAAGTCTTTAGTGGATACAATACTATGTTCGACAAATAAAGTTACATCGGCTTTTTTACAAAAACACAAAAAACTTAGTGACAAATTAATTGGTAGCAGAGCAAGGTTATCTGCTAAGTACTCGAAAAAACAAGTAAGGATAATAAATCCTGAAAAAATTAAAAAGTAAGGATAGTAAATCCTGAAAAAATAAATAAGTAAGGACATGAGATCCTGAAAAAAAAGTTTAAAAAGTAAGGACACAGTATCCTGAAACAAAAGGAATTAAAGTGAAGTAGACGACAAGTGAATTCAAAAAAAAATAGTACAGACAACGGAGAATTGAACTGAAAAAATTTGTTTATACTTTGGAGAAGAAAGTAAAATAACTAGCTATGAATTTTCGTCAAGGAAAAATAAGAGAGTGAAACTGAAATAAGGCTTAAAATACACTGAAGGAAAAGCGGAAAACCGGAAATTGTGACTGAAACCTATTACAATCTATTGAAACTATCGGGCACCATTCCTACTCAAAAACATCGGAATAACTAAGGACAAATAATTGCTAGCGTGTAAGGTAATAAATTTAGTAATTTTAAATATTACAAATTTTTAAATGGACAACAAAAAAATTTTTGGTAATGCACATGATCGGGACCGACCGATTCTGTTAGAGGGGGCTAAAAAAAAGTACCCGTGTCTCCCAGTTTTTCTAGATCAATTCTTAAAACCACTGCGCTAGACCAGAAACAATTCAGAAATTTCCAATTTTTTTTTACAAAAAAACTTATGTTAAAGTAAAAAAATGTAAATAAAAATTAAAATTTCTGAATTGTTTCTAGTCTAGCGCAATGAATTTACATCCGATTGTAAAAAGTTTACATGTTTTTTAAAGGTATGTTTTTCCCCTATCAAATGCATATTTAATATTTTAAATCCTCTATTTTTGAAGAATTATTATGTACATGAGAAAAATGAAAAATGCATAAATGCGATTTAAATGGTTTTAAGAATTGATCTAGAAAAACTGGGAGACACGGGTACTTTTTTTAGCCCCTCTAATAGAATCTGTCAATCCCGATCATATGCGTTTTTTAGTGTCGGACGGTGTTATATGTATTTAAGAAGAAGGTATTTAGGAAGAAAGTACATTATAAAAATAAATAAAGTACATTTGCACTTTCTTCTGTTTCGCTTTCGTCTGAGCGGGAAGCAGAAAACGGCGTGAGAGACGCGCTCGATTTTTTCGGGGAATGCTTTATTCCCATTTTTCGCAGAAATGCCGACTGCGTGTAAAAAGTGGCGATCACTTTATTTTATTTTTTCGCGGAGTTTGTATTTGATTTGGATAACCCTTTGGTTTTTTTTTCTTTTGTGTGTAGCGGAAAACCAAATCAGAAGAGATTGAGAAGACAAAATAAATAAATTATGAAAATAATTCGGGAAAGGATCCTGGAAAAACTGATAAAATTGTGGGAAAAAGTCCCTACAGCGCCAGCCGACGATTTTACCGGCAATCATACAAAAATGAATAATATTACTTTGGGAGCAAGAACTCCTAAATCGCCAGCCGAAGATGATTACCGACAACTGAATCAAATGAACGAAGAAAATGTTAATGAATTAAGGCATTTCCTAATGTATAAAATTGAAAAGGATCACGCTAATATTACTATGGATATTCCATTCAGAACGGATGTTCGTGCGGAAATACGCACAAATGATGAAACTCCTATATGGAGTAAACAATATCCTTATCCATTTTCAGTAAACGATTTTGTCAATGAAGAAATTGATAATTTATTGCAAAAAAACATAATTAGGAAAAGCAAAAGCCCATACAATTCTCCGATATGGGTAGTTCCAAAAAAAGGAATAAATGAAGACGGGACTCCAAAGATGAGACTCGTAATAGATTTTAAAAAATTAAATGAGAAAATAGTACCAGACAGATATCCAATTGGTGGGGTGACATTACGTCCACGGACATAATGTCCATGGACATTATGTCAGTTCCAAACAGACATAATGTCCATGGACTTTATGTTCGCATCGCAAACGGACATAAGGTCCATGAACCTTATGTCTTTTAGAAACAGACATAAACATAAATGGACGTTATGTCTGTTTGGACCAGACAAAAAGTCCATTTGGACATTATGTCTGTTTCTAAAAGACGTAACGTCCATTTGGACATTATGTCTGTTTCTAAAAGACGTAACGTCCATTTGGACATTACGTCTCTTTTCGCCGACTTAAGGTCCAAAATTTTACTCATTGACTTGAGAATCATTTCTTGTTAATGAAAACGACAAATTCCAAAATATGAAAACAGGTTTCATGTACGGTATTTTTAACGGTGCTATTAGCCCTACTTTGGGTTATTTAAGCAAATATAATAATAATATATATCGACGGTAAATGATGAATGATAGCAAAAATTGTAACTTCAATGCTGTACTTGATTACGGTAGAAGTCATTTGTCTTTTTTTTACATATATCTGCAGACACACAGACAAAACCATTCTAAAAAGAAGCATTGGTAATGCTGACATATTAATTGCCCTAATCAAGTACAGCATTGAAGTTACAATTTTTGCTACCATTCATCATATACCGTCGATATAGGCGCACGGAAAATATGAATAACGAAGCGAGTTTAAGTTTCAAATTAATCCCGGGTCTAAGAAAAAACAGCATTTTGCTATTCATTGAATCCGAAATTCAATTATACAGACAGAAACAGAAATATCCTAATCGGACAAGATATGTTTGTTATGAACAAAATTGTAATGTGAGCGTAATATTGTTTAAAAATAATGAATGTTTTAAAGTGAAAAAAAATGCAGTGCAATCGCATGGAACACCAGAGAAGCTATTCAAAAAAATGAAATTAGTTAACTCAATTAAAAGCGATTGTAAAAGCTTGACTTTGAAAAGGAGTTCAGCACGAGATATGTTCGGAAAAATAGCGAGGCATTTATCTCGCATCAGAAATGAACTTTTACCAAAAAACCCATCTTCCCCACAGGAAATTCAGGAAATGTTTCAAGTACCATCTGTTTTAAAGAATTTCGGAAAATCCAAATATGCTGAAGAAGAATCGTTTTATCGAGATACAGTAATAGAAAACCATTTCTCGTACACTGTATTTGTGTCGCCAACTACATTTTAGATGGAACATTTTCCGTTTTGCCGACTTGCGGTTACAAGCAACTGCTCTTAATTTATCTGCAATTTCAAGACCATGTAAGTATACCCACGTATATACACATATTAAATATAAATAATGTATTTTGGTATATTTTTAGATTTACCCATTCATCTACGCGTTAATGTCAAACAAATCGCAGGCGGCATATGAACATTTATTTAAGTTCATTGACAATAATATCATGAAATTGCAACCCCACTCTTTCACATCGGATTACGAGAAAGCTTTGCGAAACGCCTTAAAAAAAATGTTTCCAAATACTAAACTTAAAGGTTGTTGGTTTCATTATTGCCAAGCTCTTAACAGAAACGCAAAGAAAATACCACATTTTTCGAAATCTCTTGTCAAAAATAACGAAATAAAGCGGCTTTTTCGTAAATTCATGGTGTTACCTCTACTGAAACCAATACATATTTTTGAGGGTTTTGATTTATTGACAAATGAAAGTAAAACAATTCTTTCCGGGGCCAATGGCGAGATGTTCGAAAAATTTTTGAAATATTTTGATAAGCAGTGGATGCTTAAGGTAGCTACAATACAACAATGATAGTGTGGTTTGCTAAAGAAGTTTTTATAAAATCATTTCTGTTTGCATTGCAGGAAGGTCCTTTGTCTATTTCTGTGTATAAAGAGTCCATCAGAACAACAAGCGCAGCTGAAGGATACAATTCTATACTAAGCTCAAAAATACCGAAACATGGTAAATTTTGCAAATTTTTGGATATAATATTAAACGAAGATTACAGAAAAACTGTGGAGTTGATCAACTCCTTAGATGGCACCTACAATGTTTTCCAAAGACCAAAATCGAACAAATTCAGAAAACGTGCTACTTTAATTGAGAATTCAATTCAAAAGTTAGACCGAAATACAATTTCTTTGATGGATTTCTTCAATGAATTAACAAATTCACAAAACGATGTTATATCTGATAACGTAAGTAATGGGAATGATGATATTGATGAAGAAATCCAGGAAGAGGCTGAAGAAATCCAGGAAGAGGTAGCCACGTCATATTCAATGCCTGACACGCAATCAAATGTATAATTTGTTGCGATAGGGCGAGGGACACTTTATTGCAACCCTGCAACCATCTAAAAGTATGCTCCAGCTGTTATTCGACTATTTGCGAAGACGCAATGAGGAACAACGCCGGGGGCGAATGTAAAGTGTTATGTCCCTATTGCAGACAAATTGTTCTGAACTCTTCCAAAGTTTATATTTAATTGCCTTCTTCGTTTTCCATTTATGCATAAATCGTACATATACTGTGAAAAAGAATTTATTGATTTACTTTGCATTTTTATTTGAATTTATTTTTCTCAAGTTTATTATTGTTATATTAAATATATTTAAACCTTTCTCAAATACAAAAAAAAGAGTTAAATAAATTACTTTTTCATTACACTTCCTTTTTTAGGAAACTTTTCCAATGGGAACCTGTTTTCCTACCACCGAAAAGGTTGGAATCATACAACTTTTCGAAAAAGGCACATACATATTTGAAAATTTGTTGTTGGTTTTGGTGTTTGGACATTACGTCCGCTTCAGACGGTCATAATGTCCATGGACTTTATGTCTCATCGGTATGGTTATAAAGTCCATGGACATTATGTCCTATTTGGAACAGACATAATGTCCATTCCCAAACAGACTTAAGGTTCATAGACCTTATGTCCGTTTGCGATGCGGACATAAAGTCCATGGACATTATGTCTGTTTGGAACTGACATAATGTCCATGGACATTATGTCCGTGGACGTAATGTCACCCCACCATCCAATTCCGGATATGAACATTATTCTAGCAAATTTTGGGAGAGCTAAATAATTTTCAACTCTTGACTAGAGTCAGGATTCCATCAAATTTTAATGAAAAATAGTGACATTGAAAAAACTGCATTTTCAGTTAATAACGGTAAATATGAATTTTTACGACATTATAATTTTTTCAAATAGTTTGGAAGAGCATACAAAACATCTTGAGGAAATAAGTGAAACTTTGCGTGGAAATAATATGAAGATTTCTTTAAAATTTTTAGGATATGTGGTGTCGTATAAAAAAATTCAGACAGATGCTCGTAAGATCGAGACGATCTCAAACTTTCCAATACACAAAACATTAAGACAATTGAGAAGCTTCCTAGGTATGACAGGATACTATCGGAAATTTATTAAAGATTATGCGAAAATACCTAAACCACTAACAAAGTATTTATCTGGCAATAATGGGCAAGTTTCGAAATATAAATCAGCTAAAACAGAAATTGATTTAGTCGAAGAAGGAACTGAAGCGTATCAAATATTAAAAAATTTACTGACTGAACAAGTTAAATTAGCACAACCGGACTATAGTAAAAAGTTTGTCTTAACAACCGATGCATCAAAGGTTGCAATGTCCGCAGTACTAACTCAGGATGACAAACCAATTACATTCATTTCAAAAACTTTAAATTCAACCGAGATTATGCAACAAACGAAAAAGAATTATATGCCATAGTTTGGGCTTTGAAATCACTTCGAAACTATTTATATGGAGTAAGGGATTTAGAAATTCACACTGATCACCAACCTTTGACATTCAGCGTTTCAAGCAAAAATCCTAACACAAAAATTAAAAGATGGAGATCTTTTATAGAAGAATTTGGACCAAAATTAGTATACAAACCAGGAAAAACAAACGTAGTAGCTGACGCCCTTTCACGACAAGTATTAAATAATTTAACAGGCGAAAATCAGACAACAGATTCAGATTCTGATCATTCAATAGAATCAAATGACAATAGACAAATTAGGGAAACACGAAAACCATTAAACCATTTCAAACAACAAATATTATTGGGGAAAAACCGTTTTACCATACATGAACAAGTAGAAAATTTCGGAAAAACACGACATATAATAGAATATGATACAGTAGCTAATTTGATCACGTTACTTAAAGAATTTTTGCGACCAAACTTAATAACAGGAATTTCATGTACACCAGAGGATTTGTACGAAATTAAAGATGAATTATTAAACACTTTTAACGTTAAATTTCTTCATACAAAAATTTTTCCAGTAGACATAACAAATGAAGAAGATCAGAAAATAATAATTCAACAAACTCATGAGAGAGCTCATAGAAATTTTAAAGAAAATATTAACCAAATGTATGATAAATATTACTGGCCGAAAATGGCAAAACAATTTAAAGAACATATAAGGAATTGTGACATCTGCAACAAAAATAAATACGAAAGACACCCAAAAAGAATTCTGATTGGTGAAGCCCCTATACCCAGAAATGAGGGCAAACAATTGCATATAGACATTTCCTATATACAAAATAAAATATTTTTGACAATAATTGACGCATACTCAAAATATTTGACAATTAAATTATTAATGACAAAACGAACCTAGGAGAAAAGGTACTAGAAGCTGAACTCCTTACAATGGATAATGAACCAGGATTCAGTTCAGTACAATTTAAATCCTGAATGGAAAGGTGTGGTAAAGGAATACGATATTGTGATCCCAAGCACAGTACAACAAATGGGCAAGTAGAAAGAGTACATTCTACATTAATTGAAATTTCTCGTTGCATAAAAGAGGAATTTAGTCTTATAGAAGATGTAGAAGCAATTTATAGAGCGGCTAAAGAATACAATCGTACAATTCATTCTGTCACGAAAAAAAAACCATTCGAAGTTTTATTTAATAAAATTGAGCATGAAGAATTGCCAGAATTACTAAAGAAGGCTCAAGAAAATGCCTTGAATCGAGAAAACAAACGAAGAACCTCAAAAGACATTTGAGCAAGGGGACATCATTTATGAGAAAAGTATTGGTGAAAGAAATAAAATAAATAATCGATATAAGAAACAAAGAGTTCAAGAAAATTTTGACAGAAATGTGAAAATTTTTAATAGGAATAGAATAGTTCATAAGGACAATATAAGCAACTTAAATTTTAAAAGATAATCACCAAAGGACAAGAATAAAAACAATTGAAAAAACATATCAACAAATGTATAATCGAATTGAAAAATTTACCGATCAATTAGCTGAAACGGGAACGTTTCATTAAAATATTAAATTTTATAAAATTACATAGAAATGTCGGGACGATATTTTTTTAAGGAAAGGGGGAGTCAATACCCCATATACCATATAACGGCACTTCACTGTCAATTTACATTTATCCATAGTGGAGTCAGCAAATTTGAGTTGCCGTTAATAATCTTCGATTATTATAAACAGAGAATCTTTGATTATTATAAACAAAAGTAGGAGAAGCTTCTGGATATTTGAATTTCACAACGACGCTTCCTTATTGCATCATATTCTTCGTCTTTTGTGAAGAACAAAGAAATTGCTTTTGAAATTAAGATCAGTCTTTAGTGGATACAATACTATGTTCGACAAATAAAGTTAAATCGGCTTTTTTAAAAAAACACAAAAAAATTAGTGACAAATTAATTTGCACACAGAGCTCGAAATTTCCCACAAAATGGTTAATTCCCCACAATCTAACATCCCTGATCATGGTGAATAAAAAGAAAGAGAGAGAGAGCACAAAAACTCCATAAAAAAAAATAACTCTCCATTTTCAGCGATCTATACGTAGAAGAGAGTACAAAGCAACATACAATAATGTTTTGGAAGCACAGACTATGACAATGCAATCGAGCGGAAATCTCTAAGCATACGATTGAATGTTCAATAAAACTTAATACCGAAAATTAAGATATTTACCTTTCGAAAATCAAAAAAGATAAAAGGCACAAAAAGGATGTTTTAAAAAAAATTATGAAAATCGGTTGGCTAGAAATGGTGCTTGTGATGTTACGGTGTTCAAACGATATATCTGAACTGGAATATTTTTCGCGCTACAATATTAATTGATATTGTTGGTCTGCTTCGTGGACCCGAATTTGATGATACATCTTTGTGATGTCAGCCGTGATTGCAAATTTATGACAACGAAAGCGAAGTAATGTGTTAAACAGTTCGGGCTGAATCGTAGGACCAACCATTAGTATATCGTTCAATGAAATCTGCGAAGATGTGCGACTTGACGCATCGAAAACCACTCTCAATTTTGTATTTTGGCTCTCAGGCCGTAAAATACATTGGTATATAATAGTATGGCTCAGTTGACATAACTTTATCTATGATTGACATGTGACCAGTGTTGGGTCCGGAAGCAATATCATTGATTTTAATTAGAATTGAAATTTTCAAGTCTAATTAAATATATTTTAATTGGCATTGAAATATTCAATTCTAATTAAAAAATATTTAATTGGCATTGAAATATTCAATGCAAATTAAAATATATTTAATTGGCATTGAAATATTCAATGCCAATTAAATATTTTTCAGCACGAAAAAATTTGTCCGAGCCGAATATCGCCTTGCAATTTTTGAGCAATTTTTGGGGAAATTTCGCGGCAGTGTGTGGGAGCTTTAAGGGTATAATCTAATTTCCATTCACAATAAACATTTTTCCGTAGTTATTTGGAATGTAAATGGCAAATGCATTTAAGTGGAAATGAAGTACTGTGAAAGTGGGCATAAAATGTGCACAGGGAGATTGGGGCAAATTATGGAATTGCGAATATGTAATACTCAAGGAGAAGCCGCGTTATTTTGGCATTGCCTTAGGTTTTTTCCATTGTTGAAAAGTTACATGCAATCAAATGGAAATAACCTTAATTATTACTCCCTGCTGCATTTAATGTTGAAAATACACGAAGTTGTTGAAATTTGTGATCGGTACATCGACTTGAAATACTTTAGCAAATCGATTTCATACTTTGAAAGAAACCGAAAGGGTTTTTTAACCCGCAGATATGGTAACACTGCTGGGGTGGGGAAAAATTAAGTCCTAGGTGGCAACCAAGTTGATTGATGATCATATGGTATTTGCTTTAAAAGATTCACAAATGTGAGAGAAATACGTATTTTCTAACTTGTGGGCGGTAAAAGTGGCCGTGTCAAAACCTATCCTATGTCACGACTCACGACCCCTAGAACACACATATAAATTTTGGTGAGAACACGTCTCTTTTATATATATAGATATTTAATTTTTCCTTTATCTCTTTTGCTATTTATGAATTAAATTCCTAGCATTTAAGAGTAAAAAGAGCTAGAAAATAATGAAGAAAAAAAAAGAACATGAAAAGAACTAGCTAGTTTAATCATTACCAAATAGTACTAAAACTCAATACATAAACTAAAAGGAAATGTACCATAACATAATTATGAATTTAATTTAGTAAGGGCGAACAGCGGAAAAGTGTAACCCAAGGCAAAACTTCAGACAATAGATTATCAAATACACTCATGACTCAGCAGCTCGCATAGGCAACCTACCAGAAGAAAAGAGACAACAACGAGGAGCGAGAATAGACCAACACAACGAGCAGCGCAACAAATCACCACGGCCAGCGACAGAAATCGATGCTACATTACACCAATGGTCACTGTTGAAGGCAAGGAATATAAAAATAGCGAACTACTCTGATTCGGTCTCATTTCTCGCGGATTCCGAATCAGGTAAGTCGTAACTAGTAGGATTTTGTTAAACACTTGCATATAATTTCTCTCCGTTAAGTCACACTCTTCGCGATCGTACGACCAAATAATATTTTTTTTGACTCAATTTCACAGGAGCGGGGATGGTGGCATGATATGGGTTTGTTCTACAATCTATCATGTCATACCCTCCCGGTTCTGTTTTCCAAAAATCCCAAATAAATTAACGCTAATCAAACGTTTTGTTACAGGAAAATTAACCAATCTATTGATATTTTTTAATCATAATCTTTTCCTCCAATAATAAATATTTGTCATATATTTTATTGTTACTATGCTTTTCAACACTGACCATTGAACATTTTTTTATAAAATTAATACAAGTATTTATTAATCAAAGAGCTCATTTCTCGCGGATTCCGAATCAGTTTCAGAAATACGAAGCAGAGGCACAGCAAAGGTCGTGAACACAAGCGAGCAAGTGGACCACCAGGACAAGCACGTCACATAGTCTTTCCAAGTTCCCCCATCAATTCAAGTTCAAGCATCATTCAGAGACAGAGCGCAAGAAGCCGCCCTTCCTGAAACCTCAAGTCGTACGACGCATCGATTCTCCGAGAGAGCGGTTGAATTTCCCCGCCATCGGGTCTGCGACGCCAAGTTCCAAGTTTTTACACGTCACGTTGGACGTTCAAGCTCCTACGCGTTTATATCCGATCACGCTCAGCTACGCCCACGAGTAACACCTTGCTACGCCTGCGTTCGTACTAGCCTCGTTCACGTATCACAGATCCAAGCCCCACTTTAACTCACGCGCGTATCACGCTCGTATCACGCACGCATCACGCTCGTATCACGCCCACGACGACTACACACTACCGCAGTACAAACCAAAATCTACCGCCCATCATTACGCATCGTCTTCTGCGCCAATACCGATCACACGCGATCCTGGTCTCCAATTAGCACCCGTCCATCGATATCATCCGTCACCCGAGTCAACGAGGAGCTTTAACGCCAATCCCCGACTACAACATGCAGCTGTTCGCCCAAAAACCTAAAAATCTGTAACTTTTACTTATATATTGTTCTTAAATAAAATTTCTGTTTGAATTTAACGAAATCATAAATTTTTCTGTGTACGAAGCCCTGGACATCCGACGAGTCCTTACCTCAGCATAAGCAACGTTACAGATGGCACCCGAGCAGGGACCCTGAGCAGAAATAACAACAAAAACATCACCACCAACAAGTAAGTAAGAGTCACCACAGAGCGGCGTTCAATTAAGGAAAGAAGAAATCAGTAGAGGACATCACCATGGTAAAAACCACATGGATCAATTACCTACGAAGAGACGATCTGCGCGCATACGCTGCAGAATTTGGATTCGACGATAGCGGCAGCGTAGATTAGCTGCGCCGGCGATTTGCAGTCTTTGTGAAGGATGAAGCAAGCAGCGTCGAGCACATCGATCGACTGACGACACTGGAAAACAAGCATACACGAAACTCTGAACCTGGTCAAGAGGACTCCCAGCAGCCTGGACTTCCCAACAAGCCACTGGGATAGAGGATGGGGAAATCTCGATAATGGAAAAGAAAACGAAGCACACCTTGACAGCTGACTTAAGAGACCTGTTCAACGAGGAAAATATAGGCAACAACAGCACCGGAAATAACCAAAACGAAAAAACAAGAGAAAACACTCGCGAAGAGCACACCACCATCATCGACCAGGTAAGGAAATGGTCTGTACGATACGATGGAGGATGCGACCCGCTGGATTTCGTGGAAAGAGTGGAGGAACTGTTAGACACCTATAATATACAACAGGACGAGTTACCACGCATGATGCCAGAACTCCTGACGGGCAAAGCACTGACCTGGTACAGGAATAACAACCGGAAAAGGAGGACATGGAACGTATTCAAGGAGGATTTCCTGCGGTTCTTTTTGCCAGGCAGGTATTTTGAACAATTGGATGATGCCAGCAGGAAGCGAGTCCAACGCCAGAGAGAGGCGTTCAAGGATTACGTGATCTCGCTGCAGGACATGATGCGGCACGCAAGCTATACCGAGCAGGAGAAGCTGGACCGGATTTTCCGAAATTGTCACATCGATTACCGCTGGTATGTTAAGAGAAAGGATTTTCAGACGCTGGATGAATTATTAGCACTGGCACAGGACATGGAGGGGCTACGTCCCGACACGGAGGCACCAGAGGAAAGATATCGATTGGTCCAGTCATCAAATCCCACTCCACCCGCGAGACGCACCTGCCATCGCTGCTACGAGGTAGTCCATTTTGCTGATCGATGCAATAACGCGGTGATACTCCATTGCTGGGACTGTGGAGCTATAGGAATCAGGACAATTGAATGCTGCAGGCGACGCGCGGGAAACGGCGATGGGCCCGGCCGAGAGCGGGAGGCTACCGGCGCCCCTTCCACCGAACACCCCCCACAACGCGAACATTAGAAAGTGATGGCCGCCGTATCTCCGCCACCATTGCTCTGGATGGAGAGGAAGTCACGGCGACAATCGACACGGGAGCAACCAGGAGTCTTCTATGCCGGGAATGGGCCCGCCAGTTCGGCACACCGGACAATTTAGTACCAGTGTGGACCGCCATACGACTGGCTGACGATTCAGTCGTGACCATCGAGGAGGCCATGGTGTTAGAAATATCCATAGGTAATCGGAAATGTCGAATGCCATTACTGCTGTTGCCAAATGCAACAGACAATTGAATTCTAGGTATGGACTTTTTAGGACGGCTCCACGCCACCCTCACGCTGGGCGACTGCTCCATCACACTTCAGCCAGCAGTGGAGGATGCCCGAACACTCAAAGAAGATACCCAGCAAGAGGTAGCTCAGGAAGCAGATACACCCCAGGGAGTTATACAGGCAGCAGGCGACGCTGCGCACAAGGAGGCTACGCAGCCAGAAGTAACATCAGAGAATCCCCAGAGGATAGCTGCACGCAAGAGGAAAGCATGCAAAAGGAATACACGGAAGAAAATCAGACGAGGAGAACAAGAGATAGCCAAGATTGCACGCGAGGAATTAACACAAATAGGAAATATACAGGGAATACACCCGGCGGGAGACGCCGACACCAGGGTAACAACACACACGGAATCAGTCCAATACAGCGCGGGCCAACAAGAAACAGGTCAAACACCAATAACAACTATCAACGAAAGCCGACAAGACATGGATACGCAGCAGGAATTAATAAATAAATTTCTGGAGGAAGAATTGCCGCAGTTTGCAACATTACAGGGGACGACCGACATAACCAGCCACAAGATCATAATGCGAGATGAGGCAGGGATCAAGCAACGCTATTTTCCAAAGAATCCGGCCATGATGGGCATAATCAACGCCCAGATCGACGAACTTCTCGAGCAAGGATGCATTGAGCCAGCCCGAAGCCCACATAGCGCTCCCATTGTATTAGTAAGGAAAAAAATGGGAAATGGAGGCTATGCGTCGATTACAGGCAGCTGAACGCGAAGTCTGTACCAGACGCGTACCCGCTGCCACGTATCCAGCATATTCTAGATAGGCTACGGAATGCGAAAGTCATCAGTACGCTGGACCTCAAGAACGGGTATTGGCAGGTACCAATGTCGCCAGAGAGTAAGCAATACACCGCATTCACTGTGCCCGGACGGGGACTGTACCAGTGGTGTGTCATGCCTTTCGGCCTGCACTCGGCCCCAGCAACGTTTCAACGTGCTCGGGCCCGAGATGGAGCCACACGCTTTCGCTTACCTGGACGACATCATCGTGACTGGAGCTTCACTGGAAGAACACATGGATAACTTAAGGGAGGTTTTCCGTCGACTGCTGGCAGCAAATTTGAAAATCAACACCGAAAAATGCGAATTTTTTAAAATGGAGATTAGATACTTGGGCCACATGGTCACGTAAGAAGGAATACACACCGACCCGAAGAAAATCTCAGCTATTTAAGAGCTGAAACCGCCAACAAATCTGCGGGAGCTACGCCGATGCTTGGGGATAACATCGTGGTACCGCCGATTTGTTCCCGACTTCTCCAAAATAGTGCAGCCACTCATCTCCCTGTTAAAAAAAAGCCGGCGATGGAAATGGGAACAGGACCAACAGAATGCATTCGATCAACTGAAGCAACGACTCACTGAAGCCCCTGTATTAATTTGTCCGGACTTCACAGAAAGGTTTACACTGCAAACAGATGCGAGCGACCAGGGGTTGGGAGCCGTGTTGACGCAGAACATCGAAGGCCAGGAAAGAGTGGTGGCATATGCAAGCAGACGACTGGCGGCGGCGGAAATAAATTATTCACCAACCGAGAAGGAGTGTCTCGCGATCGTCTGGGGCGTGCGAAAGATGAGGGAGTATTTGGAGGGCTACGAATTCACCATAGTCACAGACCATTTATGACTAAAATGGCTGAATTCCATTGAGAGTCCGTCGGGCAGGATCGCGCGGTGGGCGCTAGAACTCCAACAGTATAGGTATACTATAACTTATAGGAAAGGTGCCCTCAACGTGGTAGCAGACGCGCTGTCGCGACAGCCACGGGATGTTCTCTTATCTGCAACAACAACGCCAGAGGAAAATCAAACATGTGCCTGGTTGGAAAAGCGTAAGGCGGAAGTCATCAAGAATCCGGAGAAATTCGCAGATTACACGTTACAAGGGGAGCAATTATACCGCCACATTCCCCGCCGAGTAGGGGATGAAGACTGCGCACCATGGAAGCTGTGTGTCGGCACCCATTTGCGGAAACGCGTCCTGGCCGAAAATCACGACGATCCGACGGCAGAACACCTAGGAATCAGGAAAACTATAGCACGACTAGCAAATCGGTACTACTGGCCGGGTATGTTACGCGAGGTAGGAAAGTACATTCGGAGCTGCGAAAGCTGCCAGAAATATAAACCCGAACAACAAAAGCCAGCAGGGAAAATGCTGACACAGATAGCAGAGGAGCCGTGGGCCATTCTGTGCGCGGATTTTATGGGACCATTACCGCGGTCTACTTATGGAAATACTATGTTATGTGTATTTGTGGGTAAATTCTCAAAATGGTTAGAAATCGTCCCCATGCGAAGGGCGACAACCGATACCTTGCAGAAGGCGTTCCGAGAAAGGATTTTGGCACGGTTCGGCGTACCAAAAGTCATGGTCACTGATAATGGCACGCAGTTCACCAGTAAGGCGTTCAAAGGGTTTTTACGAGATCTTGGCGTGAAGCATCAATTTACGGCACCCTACACACCCCAAGAAAACGCAACAGAACGATCAAATCGAACCATAAAGACAATGGTGGCACAGCTGGCCAAAACTGATCAACGAAAATGGGATGAACTCCTTCCCGAGGTGATGCTGGCAATAAACACCGGAGTATCGGAGACTACAGGTTACAGCCCCGCATTTTTGATTCAAGGCCGAGAGCCAAGATTACCTAAATCACTATATGACGAGGCCACGGTAGGGACAGGACAAGCAGTGCAGACGCCGGTAAAACGAGGAGACAAGCTACGGGAGGTATTTAACTTAGTACATCGAAACCTGGAGAGGGCGGCACAGGACCAAGCTAGACATTATAACCTGAGACGGTGGCAATGGCAACCCCAGGTAGAGCAAATGGTGTTGGTCAAGCAGCACCACTTATCAAAAGCGATCGAAGGATATGCGGCGAAACTGGCGCCCAAATATGATGGGCCATACCAAGTAGTCGATTTCACGTCACCGGTAATAGTCAAAGTGAAGAGGCACTGTGACGGGCAAGTGCGCACGGCCCACATCGGCGAGCTGCGTGAGTTTAAAGAAAGGGATAATGTGGTGGAGACAGAGGCAGCGACGCAGGTATAGTATAGGGAGAGCAGGGTCGGCAGTAGCGGCAGAGGAGAATACCTGCCTTTTTAAAAAAAAACTAGAGAGTGGACTATCTTCGGCTATACCGAAGCTGAAATACCCCCACACAGTAGGAAGAAGTACCTCGAACATAAAATGTTTTTTCAAGACCCTATTTTGAGCTAATTATAGGTGGTTTTGAAGCCCGGACCATGTCCAAAATCCATTTCTAAAAATTTTTAATCAAATCCACAAAAAAAAAAATTGGTCTCAAGACCCCATTTAGACCCTTATATATGTGGCTTCGGAACCTCGGACCATGTCAAAAATACGTTTCTAAACATTTCCAATCGAATACAACCATAAAAAAGACTTGAAAAATTTTTACCTTTTTTTTCGGTGTATGGGAGCCACGCCCAGTTTTTATCCGATTTGGCTGATTCTCGAACTTGATCTCAGTATTCAAGAGAAAAACATGTACCCAAAGTTTCAAGTCGATATCTCCAAAACTGCGACCACTATCGTGCGGACGGACAGACGGACAGACAGACGGACATCGCTAAATTGACTCCGGCGGTGATGCTGATCAAGAATATATATACTTTTCCATACCGGACACGCCTCCTTATGGGCGTTACAAACGTTGTGACAAAGTGAGTATACCCTGCCACAGTGAGTGTGGGGGTATAAATATACAACTCAATTTGAAATTTTAAACCTTTCCATCAACGCAGGAATTCAAAATTATTCAAATTTTCAGACAAAGCAACACTGGTCAGCGAGGAAAACGACGATGGTCACCGTAGACTAACACGAACCAACGAGTGGAACAAAGACAACAAGAGCGAACGACGAAAGATTTACGACGCCATTTGAATCTGACATTTGAGCTGCGCAATTCAAAGTACGGGCAACGGAAAATATGCAAAATTGGAGACGAGTGGACGGAGGAGCAACGCGGGCCGAATCGGTTACAAGTACACCAAAACCCAACGGTCGTGGGGAAGACAGCGCAGACGCCGGCAGCACGAAAGGCCACCGCGACTCACAACCGTGGAGTTTCAAAACGCGGGCGTAAACCAACAATGACTGTCAGGGAAAGCTCCATATTCGAGCACCCCGCACTCAAACCGACCACGGAAGATGGGCCATCTACAAGCAAAATGACACGTAAACACGAGGTAACGACAGCACGGCCAGGCGCCGCCAAAATTGCCAGTCCACCAAAACCCGAGGGCTCACTGAATTTTCTGGGGCGCGCACCACCACCAGACTACCGAAAACCAACCACGTTATGTACGTATCAGATGGGACGAGTCCAATGGAGCGTGAGTCTGCAGGACTATGGTCGCCCCGCCGTGAATCGATGGTTGAACGACGTCTTGATAGACATGGGGCTGGCCCACATGTGGCAGGAAACACAGACCAAGGAACAACACCAAGGCACGCACATCCTGAGCAGCTTTCTGTTCCAAAAATTGTGGAGCCGACGAGCGAGCACGGCACAGGAGAGGCATCAACCAGTCTGTAAATGGACAAAGACTGTCGATCTGTTTACTAAACAGTTTGTGCTCATCCCAGTAAACCAGGACAAGCACTGGTTTTTGATTATTATATGTTTCCCCGATATCGCGGCCGGCAAACGAGCCGCAGATCTCGGCCAAACACCATGTATCCTGGTGGTGGATTCGTTGGCCAGTCAACCACGGGAAGAAGCTGCTCGACTGGTTCGTGAATACATCCAACAGGAATACCAGACCCTCAACGGCGGGAACGACGCCGAACAACGCTTCAACTCGGAGCACATACCCACCATCGCGCTTATGGTGCAGCAGCAAACAAACACCAACGACTGCGGAGTATTTCTCCTACACTACACGGAACGATTTTTCACGAGGCCCTTGGTAGACTTCACCGCGCCCCGCGTCGTGGAGGGAAGCTGGGGAAAAACACACATCGCCGAGAAAAAGCGCCGCCGACTAGCCAAGATGATCAGAGAGCGAGCCGAGGAGACAAAGACGTGGACCCCGTGCATCGAGCTGCCGGATGTCCATACCGACAGTAGCACCAGCGAAAATAGCGATCAGGAGATGGAACCAGACATCAATCACAAAAACGACGTGCAGACCGCCAATACGCAGGCCGAAGACAAGGCCGCAAGGAGATTAGAGGAGATAATGCGGGAAGAGGGAGACAAGCCAGACGAAGTCATAGGAGAAAGTAGTTTCCTACTACCCATCATTGCGACCATGAAGACACTCGAGGTCGACACAGAAACCGAGAGTTCACAAGTGGCCGGAGACGCCTCACCCTACATCGAGATCGACCACGACGAAACAGAAGACACACTACTCGGAGCAACACCTGAGGCGATGTCGCCAGTCGTCGTCGTCAAGCCACCGACACCACAACTACCGACCGCGGAGGACTATACTCCGCCGCCAACATACCCCGTACTAGAGGACACAGCATGCCCAGTAGAGGTACTACAAGCAATCCAGCGAACTCTGGCCACACTCGAGCGAGGACATCGAAGACGCTTCATGATCAGGCAGGGAGCCATGGAGTACCTGGTGCGCATCAATCGCGACCACCAAGTGGTCATCATTCATCGTCCGGTAAAGTAAGGGGGGGTGTGACGACCCTAAAATATGGGTCCTCACATTCTCAAATAAAAATGCACGAAGCACTCTATTTTTTATTTATTATATTTAATTTTTCCTTTATCTCTTTTGCTATTTATGAATTAAATTCCTAGCATTTAAGAGTATCAAGAGCTAGAAAAAATTGAAGAAAAGAAAGAATATGAAAAGAACTAGCTAGTTTAATCATTACCAAATAGTACTTAAACTCAATACATAAAATAAAAGGAAATGTACCATAAAATAAGTATGACTTTAATTTAGTATGTAGTAAGGGCGAACAGCGGAAAAGGGTAACCCAAGGCAAAACTTCAGACAATAGATTATCAAATACACTCATGACTCAGCAACTCACATAGGCAACCTACCAGAAGAAAAGAGACAGCAACGAGGGGCGAGAATAGACCAACACAACGAGCAGCGCAACAAATCACCACGGCCAGCGACAGAAATCGATGCTACATTACACCAATGGTCACTGTTGAAGGCAAGGAATATAAAAATAGCGAACGACTCTGATTCGGTCTCATTTCTCGCGGATTCCGAATCAGGTAAGTCGTAACTAGTAGGATTTTGTTAAACACTTGCATATTATTTCTTTGATAATTTCACACTCTTCGCGATCGTACGACCAAATAATATTTTTTTTTGACTCAATTTCACAGGAGCGGGGATGGTGGCATGGTATGGGTTTGTTCTACAATCTATCATGTCACACTCTCAGCCTTCTGCATGCCGCGAAATCCAATGAAAGAAACCGTTAGAAAAAGAACCAAAAAGAGAATTGCTATTTTCCAATTTCACAGGAGCGGGGATGGTGGCATGGTATGGGTTTGTTCTACAATCTATCATGTCACACTCTCAGCCTTCTGCATGCCGCGAAATCCAATGAAAGAAACCGTAAGGAAAAAGTACTAAAAAGAGAATTACTATTTTTTTTTATTATTTCAATTTCACAGGAGCGGGGTCGGTGGCATGGTATGGGTTTGTTCTACAATCTATCATGTCACACTCTCAGACTTCTGCATGCCGCGAAATCCAATGAAAGAAACCGTATAAAGTACTAAAGAGAACTGATATATTTTTTATTCAATTTCATACAGGGGCTGGGAAAATGGCATGATATGGGTTTGTTCTACAATCTATCAAGTCATTCTCGCACGCTTCTGAATTCCCGCGATCCGTAGCTAAACTCTCAACTAAAGTAGAATTTCGAAAATTTAAAGAAATACAAAATCGCTAAATTTAACATCATTCCGGGATTTAAGAAATAAACTCCATCTCTCACAGGGGCGGAGGTGATGGCATGGTATGGGTCTGTTCTACAATCTAATGGCATACCCTCACGTTCCTGAGCTACCGCAACAAATTCAAAGAAACACAAAAATCGCTAAATTGACGGCATTTCAGAATTTAACCTACCGCAGGGGGGGGGGGGGGGGGGTGATGGCCTGGTATGGGTTTGTTCTACAATCTATCATGTAATACCCTACCGGTTCTGTTTTCTAAAAATCCCAAATAAATTAACGCTAATCAAACATTTTGTTACAGGAAAATTAACTAATCTATTGATATTTTTTAATCCTAATCTTTTCCTCCAATAATAAATATTTGTCATATATTTTATTGTTACTATGCTTTTCAACACTGACCATTGAACATTTTTTTATAAAATTAATACAAGTATTTTTTAATCAAAGAGCTCATTTCTCGCGGATTCCGAATCAGTTTCAGAAATACGAAGCAGAGGCACAGTAAAGGTCGTGAACACAAGCGAGCAAGTGAACCACCAGGACAAGCACGTCACATAGTCTTTCCGGCAACCGGCACGGCGAGTGCCCCCATCAAGTCAAGTTCAAGCATCATTCAGAGACAGAGCGCAAGAAGCCGCCCTTCCTGAAACCTCAAGTCGTACGACGCATCGATTCTCCGAGAGAGCGGTTGAATTTCCCCGCCATCGGGTCTGCGACGCTAAGTTAACCCCCCCCCCCCCCACGGGTTCCATTTTTACACGTCACGTTGGACGTTCAAGCTCCTACGCGTTCATATCCGATCACGCTCATCTACGCCCACGAGTCACACCTTGCTACGCCTGCGTTCGTAATAGCCTCGTTCACGTATCACAGATCTAAGTCCCACTTTAACTCACGCGCGTATCACGCTCGTATCACGCACGCATCACGCTCGTATCACGCCCACGACAACTACACACTAGCGCAGTACAAACCAAAATCTACCGCCCATCATTACGCATCGTCTTCTGCGCCAATACCGATCACACGCGATCCTGGTCTCCAATTAGCACCCGTCCATCGATATCATCCGTCACCCGAGTCAACGAGGAGCTGTAACGCCAATCCACGACTACAACATGCAGCTGTTTGCCCAAAAACCTAAAAATCTGTAACTTTTACTTATATATTGTTCTTAAATAAAATTTCTGTTTGAATTTAACGAAATCTCTGCGAAATAATAAATTTTTCTGTGTATGAAGCCCTGGACATCCGACGAGTCCTTACCTCAGCATAAGCAACGTTACACTGCATTTCGATTGTTGTTGTAATTCAAAAAACACTGCTACTATTATTATATATGAGTAAGCTGCAAGCTATGATTACCCTGCGAGGAAAATTGTCCAACTGGTTGCTAAGCGATACGTTTTCTTTTTTTTCATGACGATGGTATAGGAAAAGTCAATTGTCAGTTTGTGCATTGTTTTCCAGAAATAGTTCCTTTCCGACAATAACCTTTAACATGATGTCATATAAAAAGACTACATCGCTTAGCAACCAGTTGGACAATTTGCCCCGCAGGCCGCAGGGCAATACCATATAGCGGAAATACAATTTATTCTAATATACGAATACGATTTATGCTAAATTCATATTTTTCCTCTGCGTGTATGTGCTTGACACATCTTTTATAATGCTCAAAAGTATATTTGTGATCCGAACTGTCTGTTATTTCGCACGATAGCTGCAGTCAGTAGTTACTTCGTGTATAAATAGTACCTACTACAAGCTTCATTTTGTAGCAGATTGCAATAAATTTTTCCGATCCATACTTTAAACATGGGATATTCTACAATTAATTTAGACTTCCGACACATCTCACCAGAAATCTGCAAATGGTGTGGTTGCTTAGTGTCAAGTATGCCGCACATTGAAGAAAGTTCGAGGGTCTTTAAAGGTGACATCAAATTTTGTGCAGCAGCTAAAGCAAAGGCACCCGATCGAATATGCAGTTAAAAATAAATCCATACGATAAAAGGGCAAGAAAGGGTGGATCAAGTCAGGCGGATTTTGACGAAAAAGTTTTAACATTCGTTATAGACACCTTTTCGGATTTATCGATTGTTGACCATCCGTCATTTGTTGCTATTTTTGATGTTAATAGAGGTGTAACTGTACCAGGCAGGAAGCATTTGACCAAACTGCTGAATACCAAATTCGATTTCCTTAAAATAAACTTAAGAGAGCAACTCAAAGATGTGCAATATGTATGTACGACCGCAGACATTTGGACGGCCAGAAGAAGGTCGTTCTTTGGTTACACTTGCCACTATCTGAACTCAAAACTGTAACGACAATCGCTTGCATTAGCATGTAAGAGAATGGTAGGAAGTCACACATATGATACCATTGCTGACATGATGTGTAATCTGAATGGAGAATATAACTTGACCGAGGACAAAATTGTCTGCACCATAACTGACAATGGAAGCAACTTTGTAAAAGCATTCAGGGAATTTGGCGTACAATGTAATTTTAGTACGATTATTTGCATCTGCACACTTAAAAGTACTGATATTTTATAATATTGCCCCAAAGGCAATTATAGCGTTAGCGATGATGAAATGGAAGACATTTTTGAAGTTGAAGATATGCCTTCCCTGGGCCACCCGACACTACCTAAACATTACCGATGTGGCAGTCACACGATGAATTTGTTAGCAACCACAGATTTTTTAGCACTCTTGAAGTCAAACGGAAGAGCGCACGAAAAGCATAGAAGCCTGATACAAAGGTAAAAAATTAAATACATACTATGCGGTGTTCAGTGCCATAAGTATTTTGGCCAGGTACACGAATGAGAACCTGTATCCATTAAGAAAATACCTTTTAAAAATTTACATACTTTTCAAACTTTTCTCCTGGGAGTTATACAACTTTTTTTTTATGCGAAAAGTTGTCTTTTAAAAGTTAAAAAAGAAGTCCTTTGCCATTTTTTGGGCGAATCTTGTCAGGTGGAACTAGACCCACTCCCAACTGACGTGATTCATCCAAAAAAAGGCCAAGGGCGCATTTGGAGACATCTGTAATCCCAACTGGCATGATTTGCCCGAAAAACTTTCAAGGACGCCCTTAGTATCTGGCTTAATCCCACCCGGCAAGATTCACCCAAACCAAAAACTCCAGACACCCTGATAACCTCTTTTCACCTAATTTTATTTCAATACATGAACCTTTTATTCTTGTAGCAGAGAAAAAGCACCGAATACCTAAGTACTTGTGTTTATAGGTCTTAGGCATAGGTCATAAACACGATTTACAATAACAGAAAGATTTAAAATTTAAAAGTTATTTTTAGCCTTTTCGAAAAACTTTTAAATTTAAGAGTTATTTTTAACTTATTCAAAAACCTTTTTTGAAAAGAGTTATAACAGTTTCAAGCCTTGTTTAAAATATAAGTCCAAAAACTAAATTTGACGGCATATTTACAAATATTGTAGATGCACCGCCCTATGGAATAAATGCAACCGCCCGAAGACAGCAGAAATCATTCATAACCATTTGCAATGTTCACTGAAAACACCGTGCGCTACCCGGTGGAATTCACTTTATGACGCTTTAAAGCAATTGCTGATACATACTGACAAATTGGACGAGCTTTGCCATTAGCTACAGGGCTGGATTTTTTGCAAAAAGAGAAAAACATGTTCTATGGGTATTTTATGCCCACTTTGTTAACATTAAAAGTCAAATGGCGGAAATTACAAGCTGATGAGAGTTTGAATTATTTAAAGGTATACGAAGGTTACTCTGTTTTTCGTTTATGCTGATTTCAACCATTCAATCCAAAAAAATTGTCTACTCACAAAGGAAATAGTTCCAAAAATGGTGGATGGGTTAATTGCCAGATTCAGTGATTACTTCACCATGGTTACGAATTCACATGATGCATTTGTCGCGGCAATTTTATGCCCGGATGTCAAAATGAAATTCGTCCCAGCAATGACTCCAACCGCTCTCGAATGGACGGAAACCGAAATCAAAGGCATGTTAAACATGCCAAAACCTTTGAAACCGTCGAACCTGCGACCACATTATTGCCAACGATTTCTAAACAACCCAATTTCTTTGATTTTGGGAAAAGTGCTAAAGGTATAAAAAAAATAACTCATAAATGTATTCTATACTATCTTATTTAAATTATCTTTTTGCTCAATAGACCTAACAGAGGAAGAGAACAACTTGAGAAGCCTAAACACAGAATTTCTTCGTTATTTACACGATGACGACCAAACATTAAATTGCCTCGAGAGATATAACACCCCATTGCCATCCTCTGCTCCCGTAGAGCGGCTGTTCAGTTACGCTGGGATGATCAATGGTAAAAGGAGGCAAAATTTAACAGACGACAATTTTGAGAGACTAGTTGTAATGAAAGCAAATAATATATTCTAAAAACAAAATAGAAATTGGAATGTTTTATTTATTAGCACTCACATATAAGGCATTCAATCCCAAAGTTGATTAAGTGCTTAGAAAATGTATCTACTCAATATATAAATATAACCTAATGAATTTCAGCAATTTCGATTTAAAATTTAAGGGCTTTTAGGCTGGTTTCTTGTCATTGCTAATTATTAGCTGGCTAAAACCCCTTTCATCCATTTTTCGTTACTTTTTTAAATTTTTTTCCATCTATTTTTCCTTTTTTTATCACTTTGCCTTCTTTTGGTGTCTGTTTCAAATATTGCTTCTTCCAGAAAAAGAAAACAATTAACTGATATTTTTCAATTAATTGGCATTGAATATTTCAATGCCAATTAAATATTTTTTAATTGGCATTGAATATTTCAATGCCAAAATTTCCAAAATTATCTTTGATATTAACGACTGCTGTAGCGAGTACCACCACATCATTGCTTCCTGAAACATGCATAGAAATTCGTTGAGTTGCTTCCATAGCTGCTCTCGATGTACTTGGTTGTTGATTATCGGTAGTTGGTTGTTGACTATAGGTAGTTGGTTGATTTTGAGCAATTTCGTATCTGTGCAGTACAGTATGGTGGGGACGTTTGCATACCCGAAAACGATTGCTACTACAAGCCGCAATTGAGTGCACTTTCCTGAGACAATTTATAGAAAGTGCGTTACTTTTTGCAAAGTCAAACCATTGAGCTACGGGTAAAGCTGCAAACGAATTGCATGTATGAATTGAATGAGTAGTTAACTTGCAATGAATACATGAACTATTCTTTTCTTGAGCGCACTCAAAGGAAGCCCTTGGCTCATTCGTTTTACCATGAAAAGCATTTTGCTGTCTATTGAAACGTGGCGCTTGTTCTTGTTTTCCAGATATATAATCATTAACACCCAGAGGCTGGCATCGACAATTTAAACCTTGGAACAATGATTTCACGCTGGAAGATTGGAATAGTCCAGTTGCTACTTCCATTTAGCTTTTGTTGCTGAATCAACTTTGGATAAAACCAACTGAATTATAAGTGCATTCGCTATGTCTTTATCACTGCCCAATGGCAATAAAGAGTCGAAAACTGCAGATACCATATCCACAGCATTTCGCAATGCCGATTTGGCTTAGCCATTTTGGGAATGTAAAAAATTTGTTCAATACTACCCTACTAGCAGATGCAACATATTTCGAAGAAAAACAAGCAGAATTTGTTGCATAAAAGTTTTAATGCTACAAAAAAAAAATAAATTGTAAATTTCGCAACATCATATGCAAAAAAGTTACGAATATGTTTTCTGCAACATAATTCCGTCGAAGTTGTATAGATATTGCTTAATTGTTGCATTTCTATACATTTGCAACATAAGTTTGCGGAGCCTATTTTTTCATAGATATTTTGTAGTGTAGTTACTTTGTTAATTGTAAAGAAGAAAATACAATTTTCGCACTGAAATACTTCAAAATGAATAAAAATATTTCTTTTACCCAAAAAGACAAAATGTTATGAAAAAAGTAAAATGACATGGAAATTTGATGAAAAAAGAAACTATTATTAAAGAGGGTGACTTGCACTTTTGTACTTCCGTTCACAGTTATCTGGCCCGACGAGCGACGTCACTAGATATTTCTTCTTCGTCACTAGATACCCTTCTTGGCAAGAGTTCAAATTTCAAATCTAAAAAATAAATTTTTGTATCAAACTACAAGTCATGTTTAGACTCGATTTCAAATCAAAAAATTCATTTGAAATCTAAGACCACACAGTGTGGGCCATTTTTTCGTGTAATGAAACAATTTTTTATTTGATCCGATGCCTTCAATTCTCAAATATTTATTTCATACTAGCTGTTACATACCCGGCGTTGCACGGGTTGTATAAAATTTTAAAATAAATATATATAGGAATTTTCGACAACTTCCATGGCGCTGTAGTTGATGGTTTATTCCTCCCGTGAAACTTGGTGCCAGTTGTAATCCCACCCGGTAAGAAAAACCCAAAAAAAGTCCAAGGACGCACTTGGTGGCAGCTGTAATCCCACCCGGTATCATTCAGCCAAAAAAATTCCAAGGACGCACTTGGAGGCAGTTGTAATCCAACCCGGCATGATCCACCCAAAAAATGTCCAAGGACGCAATTGGTGGCAGTTGTTATCCCACCCGGTATGATTCACAAAAAAAGAGTCCAAGAACACACTTGGTGGCGGTTGTAATCCCACCCGGTATGATTCACCCAAAAAATGCCCAAGGACGCACTTGGTGGCAGCTGCAATACCACCCGGCATGATTTAGCCAAAAAAAGTCCAAGGACGCACTTGGTGGCAGTTGTAATCCCACCCAGTTTGATTCACCCAAAAAATGTCCAAGGACGCACTTGGTGGCAGCTGTAATCCCACCCGGTATGATTCACCCAAAAAATGTGCAAGGGCGCACTTGGTGGCATGGACCACTTAATATTCGATAGTTACTATGTTACATTTTAATATTATTTTTTGTTGTATGAGAGGTGCCACGCCCCGTTCTCCAAATCCAACCTATTATGTCCTATTGCAAATTCCATTACTAACACAATTTTTCCTTAAAATTTCAATAAAATCAGTAAAACCGTTTAACCGTGATATGGGGTAGAAAATTGTATGGGCGGTGCCACTCCCCTTGTCCAATTATTCCCATTTTCGACACATAGCTGGGAAAACATACTATACAGCTCCATTCCAAATTTCACTAAAATATATCCAATAGTTGCTTAATTAGCTGGTATTTAAGTTATGTGTTGTGTGGGAGGTGCCACGCCCCTTTGTCCAATTATTCGACACATAGCTGGGAAAACATACTATACAGCTCCATTCCAAATTTCATTAAAATATATCCAATAGTTGCTTAGTTAGCTGTTAGCCCCTTTGTCCAATCCCAATCTCATATACCCTATGTTACATGTCGATATCCTGAAAGTTTCAAGAGAATCGTTTAGCCGTGATTGAGGAACAAACAGACAGACAGACAGACACACACTCAGTTTTATAATATATATAGGGATAGGGATTTGAAAATAAAAATTTCAAATTATCAAATTCCAACTTTAAAATAAGGTTTTGTTTTCTACTGTAATTTTCATGAAATCGTCCAAAATGTTGTATAACACCGATCGACAAATATCAACTTTTGGTAATGCACATGATCGGGACGAATAGATTCTGTTATAGGGGTCAAAAAAGAGTACCAGTTTTCTGGATCAATTCTTAAAACAGCATATTTGCATGTTGCATTTTTCCCATGGAAAAATTTTGTATTCCTGGATATTTTCGGTTTTTCATAAAAGCCGATTTAATTCGATTAATACAAACATTATTTTACGAAAACTCAGTATTATAATCTGCTGACGACTAAACGTTATCTTCAAGCTACAGTGGTATTCATAAGTATTAAGATGATGAAATGGAGAAGCGACGTTGTGAAATTCAAGGTTTCTGAAAGCTTCTCCTTTATATCCGGCGAGCTTTTTCATACACTTCCACATGAGCTAGAGAGCTGAAATTTGGAACACTGATAGAACTCCGGTGACAATGCATTCTATTAAATTTTGGGGTCTAGCAGAGGCGTAGGGGGCCGTGGGGAGACTCAAAAATTGTTTTTTAACTTGGCATAGCTTCCAATTCCTTCAAGCTACATTGATGATTGGTAGGTGAGTTCTTATTGACAAAATGAATTTAAAGTTCTAACTCTCGTATTTTGTAAGCTACAAGGCTGAAATTTGTTATTTAGGTTCGCATTTGCAAAAAAAAGTAAAAAAGGGGAGAAAAAGGGGAGAAAAAGGGAAATTGCTGAAATTAATTTCAAGGAAATTTATTTTCAGCTTTTTAGTCGGTTAAAGGGTTATATTTTAAAAAACTTGTTTTTTACTCTTTTTTTTTTGCTTATTTAATTCAAAAATTCATGAATAGTCTAATTTTAGATATATAACTATACTAAACTAAAATATGCGACATAAAATATTTAACTCTAAACAAATTCGTGACAGATTGTGCGTACATTCTCTAACTTCTTTCAGTTCTCCGGTGTCCTCTTACCTGACTGCGCTTTTGTTTATTGAAGTGGGTTTATTTTTTATATTTTATTTCAATAAGTTATAAGTATAAGTTATGTATGTGAGATTAAATTGTATAAAATAAGTATTTATCTGAGTGTAATGTTTGTAATAACATTTTTGTGAATTTAAACGTATACATTGGCAAACAAAATGTGTGTGTTTTCAGTGCTCACATTCAAAATGTAAAATGTAATAAATTTTAGAACATTCCTTTAAATGTATTCTTTTATAAAATGTAATATTATAACTAAATAATTATGTAAAGCATTAGTTTTGGGTAATAAAAATAAAGTTAAAACCATTTTGTGCATCTTTTCAGTTATGTCAACAAACCAAATCGCTTTAGGAACACGTTTCAGTTTAGTTATACGGGACGGGGGAATGAGAGCGCTTTCTACAAATCCTCAAATTTACACATTTCTTTGCCCAATGTCTCTCTCTCTCTAAGAGAGCATAAATGTAAAAAATGCACTTATGTGCATTTAAGCATTTTCAGTGGGAAATGTGTTGCCGACGATAGTAGAAGTAAAATTCAGCAGAAATCGTTTGAATTTAAAGCTAAGGTCGAGTACCGTTATATAGTATAGTAGGGTATTAACTTGCACATAAGAGTTCACAAAATTGAATTATGCATTTGATAGAGGAAAACCATACCATTAAAAACATGTTAACTTTTTACGATAGGATGTAAACACATCACTCTAGACTAGAAACATTGTTTGAAAAATATAGAGACAAAAACGCAAAAACGCTGCTAAAAATTTGTTCATTTTAGACAAAAATTCACTCTATAAACATTTTTTTAAAATGAAAATATCGGAGTTTTTTTTAGTCTGGCGAGATGAATTTACATCCTATTCAATGAAAAATGCAAAAATTCGATTTAAACGGTGCATTTTTTAGTGTCGAACGGTGTAATAAAAGTTATAAGTAATTATTGTCTTCAGTTGCATGAAAAAGACTTACATCATAAGTTTTTCTTTTTATCAAAAAAAATATTTTAAAAATCCTGAGGACGGGACTAAGGCATTCAATCCCGGGATCCCGAATCCCGAAATACCGGGACCCCGGAAGTTTTCTCAATCCCGGAAACCCGGGATTCAAAAATGCTTTTTTATGCATTGTTTAAGATATTTTTGACGTTTTTCCACAAAAATACTTCCGTGCATTTATTTTCTATCTAATTAGTAAATTAAAAAAACCCACTTTTGTAGATTTAGTGCTACAAACACAGAAACATTTTCAACATTTTTGTCAATAACAAACAATTTTTATCGATCTGAATAAAATTTTTTCAATTTAAACAATTTTTTTTTAATAAAAAAAGATATATGTTTAAATTATTTTGTTAACCGTATATTGAAAACTTTACGAATTGGATAAATTGTTTTGTGTGTGTTTTACTTTTGAATGGACACCAATTTCAATAGTTTTAAACAACGATTGGGGTATCCGTTCCCGCTATAATACTAAAGTTTTTCGTGTTTAGCATGAAATGGAGCTGGCAGAATTTTATGATTATATTCGGATTCAGCGTGGCAAAAAAATAATTTGTTCTATCAATCTAATTTAAAAAGAATTACTTTTTGTTTGACTATATTTATTTAAATATTATTTGTTTTGTTTAATGTAATATTTATTAAATATGTTTTCTTTGTCGAATTAAACTTAAAATATTATTGCAACAATTTTTTCTTTATTTTGATATTAACTATTGTATTTAATTGGAAAATCCCGAACAAATCCCGGGATCCCGGTCAGTGGCGTCGATTCAGAAAAATCTTGGGGGCAAGAAAAAATTTGTGAAAAAATTCATCCATTTTTCGTTACTTTTTTAAATTTTTTTCCATCTATTTTTCCTTTTTTTTATCACTTTGCCTTCTTTTGGTGTCTGTTTCAAATATTGCTTCTTTCAGAAAAAGAAAACAATTAACTGATATTTTTCAATTAATTGGCATTGAATATTTCAATGCTAATTAAATATTTTTTAATTGGCATTGAATATTTCAATGCCAAAATTTCCAAAATTATCTTTGATATTAACTAGAGACCGACCGAAATTCGGTTTCGGTTTCGGTTTTTCGGCTTTTCGGCCAAAAAAAGCTGTTTCGGCCGTGTTTCGGATTCGGCCGAAAAATAAAATATCGCTTTCGGCCAAATTTCGTTTTCGGCCGAAATTCCTATATTTCCGCCGAAAATTTCGGTTTGATAGAAAAAGTAACAAATAAATAACAAAGATTACACTGATCGACAAAACTGAACGTTTTGTGTGTTAAATATACTTTATAGACAAATTCTTATGTATTTTGCCATGCTGGATACGAAAATAATAATAATGAAATTTTTACAGCACCAAAAATGCAACTTTTGTGGCGTTTGCAGAAAAATGGTGCGTGCTGGAAAATTTAAAGTTTATTTTCGGATTTAGCGTATCAAAATACATAAGGAACAACCAAGTGGATAAAAGCGGTATGTAACACAAATTTTAGCATTGATCATAGTTTCGAAGAATCAGAAGCGACAAAGAAGACATGTCCTATCGGAGTAGATCTAATACTCTCGCAATGATTTATAAATTTCTACTCCTCTACTACGGTAGCAGATTTTTCTAATTCCCTCAAGATATTTCCTACTACTATGGTAAGAAATCTACTCCTCAAAATATTATGTGAGTTTCATACAATGCAAAAGTACTATTCTTTCTACAAATCTGCTTCCCCGACAGAAATTTCTACAACTCGTAGAATTTCTAGTACTCTACGCATAAACCCATATCTACTCCCCTCTCTTGAAATCTACTACCCTGACAGTAATTTCAACTACTCTTGATTTCCACGCATTTGATAGTTTGCTTCTAAATTCATCTAATTCATGATCTGAACTTAAAATGATCGGCCCATATTCATAGTCAAATTAAGCTCCAACTTAACTTTAGTAATCTACTAAGTTGACAGATAATACACTGAACTGGCAGCTACTAAGCTGGTTCTAAAGTTTAGCAGCTACTAAATTTGACTATGAATATGCGATCGATTTCAGCCTACTGATAATCTTAATTATGTCCCACTTTATTACATTAAATCTCTCAATTGTTTCTTTTATTTTTTGGTTTCGGCTTCGGTTTCGGCCGAAATTAAAAAAATGAAAATTCGGCTATTTCGGTTTCGGCCGAAATTAAAAAAAGCGATTTCGGTCGGTCTCTAATATTAACGACTGCTGTAGCGAGTACCACCACATCATTGCTTCCTGAAACATGCATAGAAATTCGTTGAGTTGCTTCCATAGCTGCTCTCGATGTACTTGGTTGTTGATTATCGGTAGTTGGTTGTTGACTATAGGTAGTTGGTTGATTTTGAACAATTTCGTATCTGTGCAGAGTCAACGAGGAGCTGTAACGCCAATCCACGACTACAACATGCAGCTGTTTGCCCAAAAACCTAAAAATCTGTAACTTTTACTTATATATTGTTCTTAAATAAAATTTCTGTTTGAATTTAACGAAATCTCTGCGAAATAATAAATTTTTCTGTGTACGAAGCCCTGGACATCCGACGAGTCCTTACCTCAGCATAAGCAACGTTACACTGCATTTCGATTGTTGTTGTAATTCAAAAAACACTGCTACTATTATTATATATGAGTAAGCTGCAAGCTATGATTACCCTGCGAGGAAAATTGTCCAACTGGTTGCTAAGCGATACGTTTTCTTTTTTTTCATGACGATGGTATAGGAAAAGTCAATTGTCAGTTTGTGCATTGTTTTCCAGAAATAGTTCCTTTCCGACAATAACCTTTAACATGATGTCATATAAAAAGACTACATCGCTTAGCAACCAGTTGGACAATTTGCCCCGCAGGCCGCAGGGCAATACCATATAGCGGAAATACAATTTATTCTAATATACGAATACGATTTATGCTAAATTCATATTTTTCCTCTGCGTGTATGTGCTTGACACATCTTTTATAATGCTCAAAAGTATATTTGTGATCCGAACTGTCTGTTATTTCGCACGATAGCTGCAGTCAGTAGTTACTTCGTGTATAAATAGTACCTACTACAAGCTTCATTTTGTAGCAGATTGCAATAAATTTTTCCGATCCATACTTTAAACATGGAATATTCTACAATTAATTTAGACTTCCGACACATCTCACCAGAAATCTGCAAATGGTGTGGTTGCTTAGTGTCAAGTATGCCGCACATTGAAGAAAGTTCGAGGGTCTTTAAAGGTGACATCAAATTTTGTGCAGCACCTAAAGCAAAGGCACCCGATCGAATATGCAGTTAAAAATAAATCCATACGATAAAAGGGCAAGAAAGGGTGGATCAAGTCAGGCGGATTTTGACGAAAAAGTTTTAACATTCGTTATAGACACCTTTTCGGATTTATCGATTGTTGACCATCCGTCATTTGTTGCTATTTTTGATGTTAATAGAGGTGTAACTGTACCAGGCAGGAAGCATTTGACCAAACTGCTGAATACCAAATTCGATTTCCTTAAAATAAACTTAAGAGAGCAACTCAAAGATGTGCAATATGTATGTACGACCGCAGACATTTGGACGGCCAGAAGAAGGTCGTTCTTTGGTTACACTTGCCACTATCTGAACTCAAAACTGGAACGACAATCGCTTGCATTAGCATGTAAGAGAATGGTAGGAAGTCACACATATGATACCATTGCTGACATGATGTGTAATCTGAATGGAGAATATAACTTGACCGAGGACAAAATTGTCTGCACCATAACTGACAATGGAAGCAACTTTGTAAAAGCATTCAGGGAATTTGGCGTACAATGTAATTTTAGTACGATTATTTGCATCTGCACACTTAAAAGTACTGATATTTTATAATATTGCCCCAAAGGCAATTATAGCGTTAGCGATGATGAAATGGAAGACATTTTTGAAGTTGAAGATATGCCTTCCCTGGGCCACCCGACACTACCTAAACATTACCGATGTGGCAGTCACACGATGAATTTGTTAGCAACCACAGATTTTTTAGCACTCTTGAAGTCAAACGGAAGAGCGCACGAAAAGCATAGAAGCCTGATACAAAGGTAAAAAATTAAATACATACTATGCGGTGTTCAGTGCCATAAGTATTTTGGCCAGGTACACGAATGAGAACCTGTATCCATTAAGAAAATACCTTTTAAAAATTTACATACTTTTCAAACTTTTCTCCTGGGAGTTATACAACTTTTTTTTTATGCGAAAAGTTGTCTTTTAAAAGTTAAAAAAGAAGTCCTTTGCCATTTTTTGGGCGAATCTTGTCAGGTGGAACTAGACCCACTCCCAACTGACGTGATTCATCCAAAAAAAGGCCAAGGGCGCATTTGGAGACATCTGTAATCCCAACTGGCATGATTTGCCCGAAAAACTTTCAAGGACGCCCTTAGTATCTGGCTTAATCCCACCCGGCAAGATTCACCCAAACCAAAAACTCCAGACACCCTGATAACCTCTTTTCACCTAATTTTATTTCAATACATGAACCTTTTATTCTTGTAGCAGAGAAAAAGCACCGAATACCTAAGTACTTGTGTTTATAGGTCTTAGGCATAGGTCATAAACACGATTTACAATAACAGAAAGATTTAAAATTTAAAAGTTATTTTTAGCCTTTTCGAAAAACTTTTAAATTTAAGAGTTATTTTTAACTTATTCAAAAACCTTTTTTGAAAAGAGTTATAACAGTTTCAAGCCTTGTTTAAAATATAAGTCCAAAAACTAAATTTGACGGCATATTTACAAATATTGTAGATGCACCGCCCTATGGAATAAATGCAACCGCCCGAAGACAGCAGAAATCATTCATAACCATTTGCAATGTTCACTGAAAACACCGTGCGCTACCCGGTGGAATTCACTTTATGACGCTTTAAAGCAATTGCTGATACATACTGACAAATTGGACGAGCTTTGCCATTAGCTACAGGGCTGGATTTTTTGCAAAAAGAGAAAAACATGTTCTATGGGTATTTTATGCCCACTTTGTTAACATTAAAAGTCAAATGGCGGAAATTACAAGCTGATGAGAGTTTGAATTATTTAAAGGTATACGAAGGTTACTCTGTTTTTCGTTTATGCTGATTTCAACCATTCAATCCAAAAAAATTGTCTACTCACAAAGGAAATAGTTCCAAAAATGGTGGATGGGTTAATTGCCAGATTCAGTGATTACTTCACCATGGTTACGAATTCACATGATGCATTTGTCGCGGCAATTTTATGCCCGGATGTCAAAATGAAATTCGTCCCAGCAATGACTCCAACCGCTCTCGAATGGACGGAAACCGAAATCAAAGGCATGTTAAACATGCCAAAACCTTTGAAACCGTCGAACCTGCGACCACATTATTGCCAACGATTTCTAAACAACCCAATTTCTTTGATTTTGGGGAAAGTGCTAAAGGTATAAAAAAAATAACTCATAAATGTATTCTATACTATCTTATTTAAATTATCTTTTTGCTCAATAGACCTAACAGAGGAAGAGAACAACTTGAGAAGCCTAAACACAGAATTTCTTCGTTATTTACACGATGACGACAAAACATTAAATTGCCTCGAGAGATATCCGACAATAAAAAAGTGTTTATAAAATATAACACCCCATTGCCATCCTCTGCTCCCGTAGAGCGGCTGTTCAGTTACGCTGGGATGATCAATGGTAAAAGGAGGCAAAATTTAACAGACGACAATTTTGAGAGACTAGTTGTAATGAAAGCAAATAATATATTCTAAAAACAAAATAGAAATTGGAATGTTTTATTTATTAGCACTCACATATAAGGCATTCAATCCCAAAGTTGATTAAGTGCTTAGAAAATGTATCTACTCAATATATAAATATAACCTAATGAATTTCAGCAATTTCGATTTAAAATTTAAGGGCTTTTAGGCTGGTTTCTTGTCATTGCTAATTATTAGCTGGCTAAAACCCCTTTCATCCATTTTTCGTTACTTTTTTAAATTTTTTTCCATCTATTTTTCCTTTTTTTATCACTTTGCCTTCTTTTGGTGTCTGTTTCAAATATTGCTTCTTCCAGAAAAAGAAAACAATTAACTGATATTTTTCAATTAATTGGCATTGAATATTTCAATGCCAATTAAATATTTTTTAATTGGCATTGAATATTTCAATGCCAAAATTTCCAAAATTATCTTTGATATTAACGACTGCTGTAGCGAGTACCACCACATCATTGCTTCCTGAAACATGCATAGAAATTCGTTGAGTTGCTTCCATAGCTGCTCTCGATGTACTTGGTTGTTGATTATCGGTAGTTGGTTGTTGACTATAGGTAGTTGGTTGATTTTGAGCAATTTCGTATCTGTGCAGTACAGTATGGTGGGGACGTTTGCATACCCGAAAACGATTGCTACTACAAGCCGCAATTGAGTGCACTTTCCTGAGACAATTTATAGAAAGTGCGTTACTTTTTGCAAAGTCAAACCATTGAGCTACGGGTAAAGCTGCAAACGAATTGCATGTATGAATTGAATGAGTAGTTAACTTGCAATGAATACATGAACTATTCTTTTCTTGAGCGCACTCAAAGGAAGCCCTTGGCTCATTCGTTTTACCATGAAAAGCATTTTGCTGTCTATTGAAACGTGGCGCTTGTTCTTGTTTTCCAGATATATAATCATTAACACCCAGAGGCTGGCATCGACAATTTAAACCTTGGAACAATGATTTCACGCTGGAAGATTGGAATAGTCCAGTTGCTACTTCCATTTAGCTTTTGTTGCTGAATCAACTTTGGATAAAACCAACTGAATTATAAGTGCATTCGCTATGTCTTTATCACTGCCCAATGGCAATAAAGAGTCGAAAACTGCAGATACCATATCCACAGCATTTCGCAATGCCGATTTGGCTTAGCCATTTTGGGAATGTAAAAAATTTGTTCAATACTACCCTACTAGCAGATGCAACATATTTCGAAGAAAAACAAGCAGAATTTGTTGCATAAAAGTTTTAATGCTACAAAAAAAAAATAAATTGTAAATTTCGCAACATCATATGCAAAAAAGTTACGAATATGTTTTCTGCAACATAATTCCGTCGAAGTTGTATAGATATTGCTTAATTGTTGCATTTCTATACATTTGCAACATAAGTTTGCGGAGCCTATTTTTTCATAGATATTTTGTAGTGTAGTTACTTTGTTAATTGTAAAGAAGAAAATACAATTTTCGCACTGAAATACTTCAAAATGAATAAAAATATTTCTTTTACCCAAAAAGACAAAATGTTATGAAAAAAGTAAAATGACATGGAAATTTGATGAAAAAAGAAACTATTATTAAAGAGGGTGACTTGCACTTTTGTACTTCCGTTCACAGTTATCTGGCCCGACGAGCGACGTCACTAGATATTTCTTCTTCGTCACTAGATACCCTTCTTGGCAAGAGTTCAAATTTCAAATCTAAAAAATAAATTTTTGTATCAAACTACAAGTCATGTTTAGACTCGATTTCAAATCAAAAAATTCATTTGAAATCTAAGACCACACAGTGTGGGCCATTTTTTCGTGTAATGAAACAATTTTTTATTTGATCCGATGCCTTCAATTCTCAAATATTTATTTCATACTAGCTGTTACATACCCGGCGTTGCACGGGTTGTATAAAATTTTAAAATAAATATATATAGGAATTTTCGACAACTTCCATGGCGCTGTAGTTGATGGTTTATTCCTCCCGTGAAACTTGGTGCCAGTTGTAATCCCACCCGGTAAGAAAAACCCAAAAAAAGTCCAAGGACGCACTTGGTGGCAGCTGTAATCCCACCCGGTATCATTCAGCCAAAAAAATTCCAAGGACGCACTTGGAGGCAGTTGTAATCCAACCCGGCATGATCCACCCAAAAAATGTCCAAGGACGCAATTGGTGGCAGTTGTTATCCCACCCGGTATGATTCACAAAAAAAGAGTCCAAGAACACACTTGGTGGCGGTTGTAATCCCACCCGGTATGATTCACCCAAAAAATGCCCAAGGACGCACTTGGTGGCAGCTGCAATACCACCCGGCATGATTTAGCCAAAAAAAGTCCAAGGACGCACTTGGTGGCAGTTGAAATCCCACCCAGTTTGATTCACCCAAAAAATGTCCAAGGACGCACTTGGTGGCAGCTGTAATCCCACCCGGTATGATTCACCCAAAAAATGTGCAAGGGCGCACTTGGTGGCATGGACCACTTAATATTCGATAGTTACTATGTTACATTTTAATATTATTTTTTGTTGTATGAGAGGTGCCACGCCCCGTTCTCCAAATCCAACCTATTATGTCCTATTGCAAATTCCATTACTAACACAATTTTTCCTTAAAATTTCAATAAAATCAGTAAAACCGTTTAACCGTGATATGGGGTAGAAAATTGTATGGGCGGTGCCACTCCCCTTGTCCAATTATTCCCATTTTCGACACATAGCTGGGAAAACATACTATACAGCTCCATTCCAAATTTCACTAAAATATATCCAATAGTTGCTTAATTAGCTGGTATTTAAGTTATGTGTTGTGTGGGAGGTGCCACGCCCCTTTGTCCAATTATTCGACACATAGCTGGGAAAACATACTATACAGCTCCATTCCAAATTTCATTAAAATATATCCAATAGTTGCTTAGTTAGCTGTTAGCCCCTTTGTCCAATCCCAATCTCATATACCCTATGTTACATGTCGATATCCTGAAAGTTTCAAGAGAATCGTTTAGCCGTGATTGAGGAACAAACAGACAGACAGACAGACACACACTCAGTTTTATAATATATATAGGGATAGGGATTTGAAAATAAAAATTTCAAATTATCAAATTCCAACTTTAAAATAAGGTTTTGTTTTCTACTGTAATTTTCATGAAATCGTCCAAAATGTTGTATAACACCGATCGACAAATATCAACTTTTGGTAATGCACATGATCGGGACGAATAGATTCTGTTATAGGGGTCAAAAAAGAGTACCAGTTTTCTGGATCAATTCTTAAAACAGCATATTTGCATGTTGCATTTTTCCCATGGAAAAATTTTGTATTCCTGGATATTTTCGGTTTTTCATAAAAGCCGATTTAATTCGATTAATACAAACATTATTTTACGAAAACTCAGTATTATAATCTGCTGACGACTAAACGTTATCTTCAAGCTACAGTGGTATTCATAAGTATTAAGATGATGAAATGGAGAAGCGACGTTGTGAAATTCAAGGTTTCTGAAAGCTTCTCCTTTATATCCGGCGAGCTTTTTCATACACTTCCACATGAGCTAGAGAGCTGAAATTTGGAACACTGATAGAACTCCGGTGACAATGCATTCTATTAAATTTTGGGGTCTAGCAGAGGCGTAGGGGGCCGTGGGGAGACTCAAAAATTGTTTTTTAACTTGGCATAGCTTCCAATTCCTTCAAGCTACATTGATGATTGGTAGGTGAGTTCTTATTGACAAAATGAATTTAAAGTTCTAACTCTCGTATTTTGTAAGCTACAAGGCTGAAATTTGTTATTAAGGTTCGCATTTGCAAAAAAAAGTAAAAAAGGGGAGAAAAAGGGAAATTGCTGAAATTAATTTCAAGGAAATTTATTTTCAGCTTTTTAGTCGGTTAAAGGGTTATATTTTAAAAAACTTGTTTTTTACTCTTTTTTTTTTGCTTATTTAATTCAAAAATTCATGAATAGTCTAATTTTAGATATATAACTATACTAAACTAAAATATGCGACATAAAATATTTAACTCTAAACAAATTCGTGACAGATTGTGCGTACATTCTCTAACTTCTTTCAGTTCTCCGGTGTCCTCTTACCTGACTGCGCTTTTGTTTATTGAAGTGGGTTTGTTTTTTATATTTTATTTCAATAAGTTATAAGTATAAGTTATGTATGTGAGATTAAATTGTATAAAATAAGTATTTATGTGAGTGTAATGTTTGTAATAACATTTTTGTGAATTTAAACGTATACATTGGCAAACAAAATGTGTGTGTTTTCAGTGCTCACATTCAAAATGTAAAATGTAATAAATTTTAGAACATTCCTTTAAATGTATTCTTTTATAAAATGTAATATTATAACTAAATAATTATGTAAAGCATTAGTTTTGGGTAATAAAAATAAAGTTAAAACCATTTTGTGCATCTTTTCATTTATGTCAACAAACCAAATCGCTTTAGGAACACGTTTCAGTTTAGTTATACGGGACGGGGGAATGAGAGCGCTTTCTACAAATCCTCAAATTTACACATTTCTTTGCCCAATGTCTCTCTCTCTCTAAGAGAGCATAAATGTAAAAAATGCACTTATGTGCATTTAAGCATTTTCAGTGGGAAATGTGTTGCCGACGATAGTAGAAGTAAAATTCAGCAGAAATCGTTTGAATTTAAAGCTAAGGTCGAGTACCGTTATATAGTATAGTAGGGTATTAACTTGCACATAAGAGTTCACAAAATTGAATTATGCATTTGATAGAGGAAAACCATACCATTAAAAACATGTTAACTTTTTACGATAGGATGTAAACACATCACTCTAGACTAGAAACATTGTTTGAAAAATATAGAGACAAAAACGCAAAAACGCTGCTAAAAATTTGTTCATTTTAGACAAAAATTCACTCTATAAACATTTTTTTAAAATGAAAATATCGGAGTTTTTTTTAGTCTGGCGAGATGAATTTACATCCTATTCAATGAAAAATGCAAAAATTCGATTTAAACGGTGCATTTTTTAGTGTCGAACGGTGTAATAAAAGTTATAAGTAATTATTGTCTTCAGTTGCATGAAAAAGACTTACATCATAAGTTTTTCTTTTTATCAAAAAAAATATTTTAAAAATCCTGAGGACGGGACTAAGGCATTCAATCCCGGGATCCCGAATCCCGAAATACCGGGACCCCGGAAGTTTTCTCAATCCCGGAAACCCGGGATTCAAAAATGCTTTTTTATGCATTGTTTAAGATATTTTTGACGTTTTTCCACAAAAATACTTCCGTGCATTTATTTTCTATCTAATTAGTAAATTAAAAAAAACCACTTTTGTAGATTTAGTGCTGCAAACACAGAAAAATTTTCAACATTTTTGTCAATAACAAACAATTTTTATCGATCTGAATAAAATTTTTTCAATTTAAACAATTTTTTTTTAATAAAAAAAGATATATGTTTAAATTATTTTGTTAACCGTATATTGAAAACTTTACGAATTGGATAAATTGTTTTGTGTGTGTTTTACTTTTGAATGGACACCAATTTCAATAGTTTTAAACAACGATTGGGGTATCCGTTCCCGCTATAATACTAAAGTTTTTCGTGTTTAGCATGAAATGGAGCTGGCAGAATTTTATGATTATATTCGGATTCAGCGTGGCAAAAAAAATAATTTGTTCTATCAATCTAATTTAAAAAGAATTACTTTTTGTTTGACTATATTTATTTAAATATTATTTGTTTTGTTTAATGTAATATTTTTTAAATATGTTTTCTTTGTCGAATTAAACTTAAAATATTATTGCAACAATTTTTTCTTTATTTTGGTATTAACTATTGTATTTAATTGGAAAATCCCGAACAAATCCCGGGATCCCGGTCAGTGGCGTCGATTCAGAAAAATCTTGGGGGCAAGAAAAAATTTGTGAAAAAATTTTTTTTTTTCGCAGTTTACTGTTTATTTAAACAATTTTACTTTCTAAGTACATAGGTAAATACATATCGCTCATTCCCTGCAATAAAGACACAACTCAAAAGATGAAATTGTTAGGAAAATACGATTTTAAATTTCACTATTTTATATGAATTTTAGCTCTTTAAATGTTTTTTAAAAAGGTTAAAATACATAAAAAATTAAAGATATGAATTCTGTCGGGCAGCATGTAGATAAATATCTGAAGATCCTAGTGGCATTCATAGCGATATGTATAGCGATATGTATATGTTAAGGTTATTCCAATGGGAAGCGTCTTTTTTTAAGTTTTGCAAAATCATTCACCATCTTCTAATTTTATTGAATTCATTAATTCAGACTCTGTTGTCATTAACATTAAATGACATAAATAAGTTTTTATTCTCTTTAACCCTTAAATTCCCCTTGTATCTTTAAAGATATAACCATTACAAATTTAATTTCTTGGTTAACATTAGTATAAAAGATTTAGATATTTAAGTTTTGTATTCTATATGCCCACATTCTTCAATAAAAAATATATATTCCCTCAAAAGGTTTGAATTGTATATGGTATTGAGAAACAAAAAAAATATAAAACTTTCAAAAACATAAAAAAAAAAATTGAAAAATTCTTCTCTAAAATGGCATTTAGAGTAGATATTTACAAAGAAAAAAAATATTTCCATGTGTATATATGATATTTGAAGTGATACAATATAGCTTGAACAAATTTCCTTTTACACGAACCACAATATATTGCTTTAATCGGTTGTATCTTTAAAGATACAGTATTCAAAAGTGGGTGAAATAAATTTTTATAAAATAGATCATTATTAAATTCGTTATCTACGTAAAATTTTACATATAATATGTTTTTCCCGTTAAAATCGGAGTCCTTAGGCATTTAAGGGTTAATCGAGAAAAAAACGCTCATTTGATGCCGCTGTAATTATACCCCCACACACACTGTGGCAGGGTATACTAACTTTGTCACAACGTTTATAACGCCCATAAGGGGGCGTGTCGGGTATGGAAAAGTATATATATTCTTGATCAGCATCACCTCCTGAGTCTATTTAGCGATGTCCGTCTGTCCGTCCGCACGATAGCGGTCGCAGTTTTGGAGATATCGACTTGGAATTTTGGGTACATGTTTTTCTCATGAATACTGAGATCAAGTTCGAGAATCAGCCAAATCGGATAAAAACTGGGCGTGGCTCCCATACACCGAAAAAAAAGGTAAACATTTTTCAAGTCTTTTTTTTGTTGTATTCGATTGGAAATGTTTGGAAACGTATTTTTGACATGGTCCGAGGTTCCGAAGCCACATATATAAGGGTCTTAATGGGGTCTTGAGCCCAATTTTTTTTTGGATTTGATTGGAAATTTTTAGAAATTGATTTTGGACATGGTCCGGGCTCCAAAACCACCTATAATTGGCTCAAAATAGGGTCTTGAGACCACATTTTTTTATGTTCGAGATACTTCTTCCTACTGTGTGGGGGTATTTCAGCTTCGGTATAGCCGAAGATAGTCCACTCTCTAGTTTGCAAAGTTACAACAATTGTAAATATATTTGTTACGTCAGAATACGCTGTTGGTTTTAATTCCAGTTGCTTAAGCATTTCTATTGGACGTTCGTCTTTCGTCTTGCAGCACCTTTTTGCGATTTCAAAGAGAGTACAATGATATGAACGCTGTGTATATTAACAAATTCTTAAATATTGGTTCTCATATCGATACCTTCAAGCACAACCATCCTATGTCCGTTTTCATGAAAATCGAGTTTTTGGCATTTTTGGAAGCCTGAGAAGAAACTGCATCAGATAGGCTATAGTGGTTTGTAGGAATCGTAATGAAAGTAATTGAAAAACTAGAGAGTGGACTATCTTCGGCTATACCGAAGCTGAAATACCCCAGCACAGTAGGAAGAAAAAAATCCAAAATCCGTTTCTAAAAATTTCCAATCAAATCGACCAAAAAAAAAACTTGTTCTCAAGACCCCATGTTGACCCTTATATATAAGGGTGGTTTCGGAACCTCAGACCATGTCAAAAATACGTTTCTAAACATTTCCAATCGAATGCAGCAATAAAAAAGACTTGAAAAATGTTGACCTTTTTTTCCGGTGTATGGGAGCCACGCCCAGTTTTTATCCGATCAGAGGTGTCAGCCGATGAGGCTAAGCCGGTCGGCTAGCCGCCGCCGACGATTTTAATAAACGTTAGACGCCGCCGATGACCCCGGCTAAAAAACGGCTTGCGGCTAAGCCGAAAATCTCGATTTTTTTATTAAAATCTAATTTTTTTGTATGATTTCTAACAAAAAAAATCAAAATGAAAAGGACACAGGTCGACATGTTTTTCAAAAAAGTAGAACAAATTTATTTTTTTAAATAATTGTGACATTTTTATTTAAGTAAATGAAATGCCAAGCAATTTTAGCAGTAAAAAAGTTGTATTTTGAAAATTTTTAGCATATTCATTAAAAGAAAAATCGGCTTAGCCAAAAAACCGGCTTAACCGATCGGCTAGCCGCCGCCGACTGAAATTGGATCAGCCGCCGCCGCCGACGATTATCCATCGGCTGACACCTCTGTATCCGATTTGGCTGATTCTCGAACTTGATCTCAGTATTCACGAGAAAAACATGTACCCAAAGTTTCACGTCGATATCTCCAAAACTGCGACCGCTATCGTGCGGACGGACAGACAGACGGACATGGCTAAATTGACTCCGGTGGTAATGCTGATCAAGAATATATATACTTTTCCATACCGGACACGCCCCCTTATGGGCGTTACAAACGTTGTGTCAAAGTTAGTATGCCCTGCCACAGTGTGTGTGGGGTTATAAAAATCTAAATAAAAAAAGAGGAAAAAAACAGTTTTTTAAAATATAACCCTTTAACCGACTAAAAAGCAGAAAATAAATTTCCTTTAAATTAATTTCAGCAATTTCGATTTAAAATTAAGGCTTTTTGGCTACTTTCCTTCTAATATCATTGAAGATTTTGAAGTCGCCAAAAACCCATAATTTTAAATCGAAATTGCTGAAATTAATTTAAAGGAAATTTATTTTCTGATTTTTAGTCGGTTAAAGGGTTATATTTTAAAAATTTCATTTTGTCAATAAGAACTCACCGAGCAAATTTCATCATTGTAGCTTGAAGGAATTGGAAGTATTGCCATGTTTATAAAAAAGGGGTTTGCGTCCCCCACGGCCCCCTACGCCTCTGATGGACCCCAAAATAAATTTACTTTAAATTAATTTCAGCAATTTCAATTTAAAATTAAGGGTTTTTGGGTACTTTCCTCCGAATGTCATTGCAGATTTTGAAGTCGCCAAAAACCCTAAATTTTAAATCGAAATTTCTCCCTCCCTTTCCCCCCTTTTCCCCCTTTTTACTCTTTCTCCCCAATGCGAACCTAAGTAAAAAATTTCAGCCCTGTAGCTTAAAAAATACGAAAGTTTGAACTTTAAATTGGCTCCATCCCGCTCCCCTTTACCCCCACACCCCCTTTCCAATGGGTATAAAATTTTGTTTTGACAGTAAGAACCCACCTACAAAATTTCATCTTTGTAGCTTGAAGGAATTGGAAGTTATGGCATGTTTATAAAAAAGGGGTTTGAGTCTCCCCACGGGCCCCTACGCATCTGATGGATCCCAAAATTTAATAGAATGCATTGTCATTCAGCTCTCTAGCTCATGTGGAAGTGTATGAAAAAGCTCGCCCCAGATTTGAGGATATATATATATATATAGTCCACAAAAAGCAAGTTAATATAAGGGTTATAAAAATTAAATCAAGTAACATAAAATGTTGAAATAACTTCAATAACATTCTTTTGGAGAAATGACTCGGACACTAGTGGTTTTTTCGGCCGAAGCCAAAGCCAAATAAAGACAAAATGAAAAAAATATTAAAACATTTTTCCAAAACATTGAAAATGGTTTATATCTTAATGAACCCTTAGTAAGTGAATGATTATGTAAAATATTTATTCATTAGGTAAATTAATATTTAAATAAATCAATGACTCAATCGTGCAAAATTAGAACGTTTTGATACTCCATAAACCAAACGTAGCATTCTTATAGATTTTAACGCTGAACAAGATGGCGTTCCATCACGTCAGGTTTCTGAGAAATTCAGGATCAAGAAAATGTTTTTGCTTCTTAACGTATTTTGGCTGATAAAGATGGTGTCCAAAGAAGGTGGATTTTAAACTATAACGCGAAATTGGCAAAAATGGTCCATGGTTGCTAAATTCTGTAGTAGATTTTTCTTCGCAATTCTTGTGTGCAATGATTGATTTAAAAAAATAGAAATTGTTCACCTTTTACATATTTTTGACATTCGGTTGTACATTCATAATTCGGTAAATATTAAGGCCATAGCCGATTATGGGCTTTGTTTTGTGTAAAGGGATATTTTTTCTTATAATTGAAAATGTTAGAAAATATTGGAATTTTGTAAATAAAATTTAATAAAAATGTGAAAAATAAGCATAAATGTGAAAAAAGTGGTTGTGAGTGATTTAATGCTTATATAATTATTTTCAAAGCAACCTATATTTTTGTTAAGCACGCCTGTGCGACATAAATACAAAAGCAACGACTTCGGTTTTGGCATTCGAGTATTAAAATCAGTGCGTATAGTATGGTCAATGAGTGAAGTGCATAATAGGGTAAATAAATGTATTTTGTTTCTATATTTATTTTAACAATTTTACATTTTTAAAAATAAAAATATTTTACAGATTTTCGTTTATCCTTTTTTTAATTTTTAACATATTTTCCTTTTTTTTTTACAGATTTCAAAACTTACAGATTTTGGAATTTGAGTATTAAAATCAGTGCGTATAGTATGGTCAATGAGTGAAGTGCATAATAGGGTAAATAAATGTATTTTGTTTCTATATTTATTTTAACAATTTTACATTTTTAAAAATAAAAATATTTTACAGATTTTCGTTTATCCTTTTTTTAATTTTTAACATATTTTCCTTTTTTTTTTACAGATTTCAAAACTTTTTTTTACAGATTTTGGAATTTGAGTATTAAAATCAGTGCGTATAGTATGGTCAATGAGTGAAGTGCATAATAGGGTAAATAAATGTATTTTGTTTCTATATTTATTTTAACAATTTTACATTTTTAAAAATAAAAATATTTTACAGATTTTCGTTTATCCTTTTTTTAATTTTTAACATATTTCAAAAAAAATTTGCAAGATGGTTACAATCATGTTAACCAATTTTTAGTCAACTTTCAATTAAATATCAACATCTACTTTTTAATTGTTTTAAATTATATTAATAATATTTCAATGTAATATTAGCTGGTTGTTATATTATATTTAAGAAATAATAGTTCAGATTTGAACCTGGGATACTTGGGTTGCTGACGAAGCACGTTAGCACGTTTAGCTACTACTGCCTTGCATTTATTGTGTTCTAAATGCATACATATATTAATCATATGCAATTTTTATGCGTATATGAATTTTTCATGAAATATTTTTGGAAATGAATTTAAGCATTTATATACATTTTGTGTAAGATTAAGAGGTCTATTCTAGCGTAGTCGCAATAGCCACCACAGTCTCACTAGTGACTTTTGTCTCAATTTGATACAATTTGGTATTCTGAACTATTTGAAAAAGCTCTTTTAGTATCAATTGTCATAAAAGTTGTGATCAAAGTTGCGGGCAATGTTATTCCAGTTTTGGTCGAGTCGAATTAGTTGGCTACAGCCGGTGTCTTGTACTTTTGTAGGTTTGTATATTTTGGTGCTTATATTTGCAGAAAAGTACAAATCTACACAAGTACTCCGGATCGTGAATACTCTTATTAATATTAAATATCCAATCATATACATTATTGCCTCTAGCATGTTTTTGGCATGGTTGGAATCTAATCATAATATGATCTCTGAAATCATAATATGGTCTCTATAATCATTAAAATATAATTTACATGATAACCCCAACCAACTATGGTCTTTATAATCATAGTATTATTGTAGCAAGTAAATATGATCGCTGACAACGCCATGTTAAATTCACCACTTCACCACATGAGAAAGACATTTGGGTGGAACCAGTACACCCTACTGCAAAACTAGTTCGGAACTATATTGGAACTAGACCGTTTTCTTGCAGGGTTGCTCCTGCATCGCCATCGAAAAACTTTTTTTTTTACGCAATATTCACTACGACAGCCGTATACCAAAAACGCTTCATAACACCAGTAGAATTGTAGAATTGGGCATTGGAGCTGTTACCCAATCAAATGGATTCAGAAGTAGGTTCGGTTAGGTTAGAGTGGCTACATGCCTCGCATAGACCTATATGGTCCATAGTGCTACCAGGACGCTCTATTTTACTCGAGGTCAGCAGTTCTACATTCATGGTATTCAGAAGTAACGTTTTATTTTATTTTTATATTGATCAAAACTGTTAACTTTAGCAAATCCTTGAAATGAAAGGTAATTGGCCTTTGTATACACCGTTGGTATGCACCGTTTGTATGTGCTGTTATATGTGGCATATATACAACCATAATGTATGTACTGGCCAGGTCGTTATATGCAGGGCGATGAACTTACGCCTGGCGTTCTCCAGTTCGAGATTTATCGCCTCTTGCGTTGTAGATCTCCTCCTGGTGGTACTCACTTGAAAGAGCTATTTCTAGAAGACAAGTGACGTATGGCCATTCAATGGAGACTTCTTCATCCACCGATGCGCTGAATATTTGCAACGAGATAAATGCTCCAAATGAATGTCGCAGCAAAAGCGACCAGCAATAGTGACAACGGAGATCGGCTAGCGCTCCACAGCCCAATTTTATCTTGAAACAACAATCAGCTAGCGATCCAATTTAGCGTTGATAATTGCGACCTCAGCTTCCAAAAACAGCAACCCAAATCGAACAAAAAAATGTATTTTTTGTTTAACCCGTTAATGGCGAGAGCGAAATAATAGGAATTTTTTCAAGATTTTTTCAGGATTACCTAGAAATGACCTAAGAAACGAATTCCAAACTTTTTATTTTGGACCGCTTGCTGTTTGTCCACCTCTGCCCGTTACCATATGGTAACGCTCGTCACAACCCTAGCAAAATTACCTAATTTAAGATATTATTGTTTATAACTATTTTTTTTTAATTTTTGAAAGTTTGGCAATGTTTAAACATTTATTTTGTAAAAAAAATTTTTAATCAACAATTTTTTTTTTTAAATTTTTAAATTTTTTTTTTTAAATAATTTTTTTAAATCGACAATTTTTTTTTTTAAATTTTTAAATTTTTTTTAAAATAATTTTTTTTAAAAAAATGTATATAAATTTAGGATAATTTTTGATTGGAAAAGATTCTTCAGCAAAGTAGTTTGTTTTTAAAAAACACACATTTTTGCATCCAAAAAAAAACTTTATAGCCCCCAGGAAAAAAGTTAGAAAAGTAGGTCAGTTTTTAACTAGGATTTTCTTGATAAGCCACTCAAAATTACTACAAAAGGTTGGCCCTAATCACCAGTCCGCCATTGTATATAATATTTATTATTCCGTACACCAATAATACTGCTCAGGTTTTCAATAACATTAGAAATATCTTCATATGGACTGAAATTAGACAGGTCCTCGTCATCATTTGACATACACAATTTACATGGCTGTAAAAGAGGTGTTCGATGAAGACCATCGGCAGTACCTCCGTCATCTTCCTCCTAATCTTCTTCTCCAGCCGGATAAATCGAGGAAAATTGTGCTCGCCAAAATGTCTTCATCGTAATGTAAATTTGCTAAAAAAAACAAGTGAGTAAGTTTCAGCCTGTCGAAGTGAATCTATATATGCCGTACACCTTTCCGCTCATTCCACCGACGGTACTCACAGCACTATGTGCTCCATTTTTTAGATGTAGAATTTTTACATTCATAAGCTCGGCATGACCTAGCTATCATGATGTCATGTCGTAATCGGGGTATTGCCATGAAATTGGGTTATATTTTTTACTAAAGACGATTTTCACTTGAATGGAAGGTAGGCGTGGCAGTTGACCAATTCAGCCCATTTGCAATACCAACTCCTTCTAGGACCTGCAGGAGTTAAGTCCAAAGTTTGGACCGCCTAGCTTGCTTCAATCTTCTTACCAATCAGAAGGATGGACATACTGAATGACATTCAGACTTGTTCAAACTTGTTTTTTACTCATTTTATTTTTAAATTTTTTTTAAATTTTTTTCTCCCCCCCTTTTTCCCCCCTTTTTTCACTTTTTTAACTCTTTTTCCCCAATGCTAACCTAAGTAAAAAATTTCAGCCCTGTAGCTTAAAAAATACGAAAGTAACAACTTTAAATTGGCTCCATCCCGCTCCCCTTTGCCCCCACACCCCCCTTTCCAAAGGGTATATCATAAAATCATTTTCTCAATCAGAACCCACCTGCTTTCATCATTGCTTAAAGGAATCGGAAGTTATGCCATGTTTAAAAAAAAGGGGTTTGAGTCCCCCCACGGCCCCCTACGCCTCTGATGGATTAATAGAATGCATTGTCACCGAAGTTCTATCAGTGTTCCAAATTTCAGCTCTCTAGCTCATGTGGAAGTGTATGAAAAAGCTCGCCGCAGTTTGACCGAAACCAAAAAAAAATGTGTAAAAAATCGATTTACAGTGGTTAAAAAAAATCGCAAAAATATCGGACTTGTCCTGGTTTGTGCAGTTTTTTAATGTCTATTATTTCATAAAATTTATTTCACCCTAAACAATATAAAGAAATACGTGCATGTAAAAAACATGATTTATAGAGGTTTTTTGTAAATTGTCCAGCTCACGGATTACAGTTACTAGAGCCGACATATTTTGAGAATCACCATAAAATAGACCAAACTACATTTCCAGGGGGTGACCCGGGCCACTTTTTTTTCGTCCATACAACGTGAGGCGGTTTAATATATATATATATATATAGTCCACCCAAAGCAAGTTAATATAAGGATTATAAAAAGCTGGACTTATCCTTACCACCATGACGAATTACTCAATAGCTAAGAGTTTGAAAATGAGCAATAGTAACAAACTTTTTCTTTTAAATTGATAATATTTTTTCCCCCATTTTGAATTTTGGCCAGAAAACTTTTTTTAATTGAAAATTGTCTCTATTTAAAAAGGCCAAGCCTAGAAAAAAAATTATTTATGTTATTATTTTATTTTGAAAATCTTCGGTTATGGGCTTCTCCAAGTGTGGGAACCTTAATTTTAAAAATCGCAAGCAAAATTCCGTTCGCACAACCGCATCGGAAGCCAGAGTTTGCCGGAACATTTTGAACTAGCCAAAGATCGCAAACCCAAGATCGCAAGCCGGGCGTTTTCACCGATTGAATGAACGACATTTTGTTCGCGAGCTCGTGCGATTTAAATGCACCTTCAGAATTAATGTATCCATTTTAACCCATTAATGACGAGAGCGAAATAATAGGAATTTTTTCAAGATTTTTTCAGGATTACCTAGAAAAGACCTAAGAAACGAATTCCAAACTTTTTTTTTTTGGGCCACTTGCTGTTTGCCCACATCTGCCCGTTACCATATGGTAACGCTCGTCACAACCCTAGCAAAATTACCTAATTTAAGATATTATTGTTTATAACTATTTTTTTTTAATTTTTGAAAGTTTGGCAATGTGTAAACATTTATTTTGTAAAACAAATTTAAATCAACCATTTTTTTTAATTTTAAAATTTTTTTCAAAATAATTTTTTTAAAAAAAATTTATATAAATTTACGATAAGTTTTGATTGGAAAAGATTCTTCAGCAAAGTAGTTTGTTTTTAAAAAACACGCATTTTTGCATACAAAAAAAAAACTTTATAGAACCCAGGAAAAAAGTTAGAAAAGTAGGTCAGTTTTTAACTAGGATTTTCTTGATAAGTGTCCTGGAGCCACTCCGCATTGTATATAATATGTATAATTCCGTATACCAATAATACTGCTCAGGTTTTCAATAACATTAGAAATGTCTTCATATGGACTGAAATTAGAAATGTCCTCGTCATCATTTGACATACACAATTTACATGGCTGTAAAAGAGGTGTTCGATGAAGACCATCGGCAGTACCTCCGTCATCTTAATCCTAATCTTCTTCTCCAGCCGGATAAATCGAGGAAAATTGTGCTCGCCAAAATGTCTTCATCGTAATGTAAATTTGCTAAAAAAAACAAGTGAGTAAGTCTTAGTACAAATTTAAATTTACTAGGGTTGTGACGAGCGTGCCCATATGGTAACAGCAAAATGCAAAGTGATAAAAAAGTAACACCGAAGTAATAAAAGATTTTTTGAAATACGTTTTATTATACTTTGATATTCTCCTCAAATGATAGAAAACAAACATCTGTAATATATAACATTTTGTAACACTGAAAAATATTCTTAGCGGAAAGGTCGCGCCATTTCGCTGTTTTTTCCCACTTATTTAAAATACTACTTTTCAATCATACACCACGGTCGCTACTGAAGTGCGATTGCTTAGAGTTATATATCAAAAGAAAGATCTAAGCATGCTTTGTTAAAATCAAAAAATAGATTAGTGATATTTGTTCAAATATTTTTAAATTGAATATACCGTGGAACGCTATCAGCGTTACCATACGTTAACACTCGTCGTAAATGGGTTAAACTGCAAACTGAAGCAATCACAACGAATTTTTTGTATGTTTTAACTTTTTAACTAAAAAATGACCGCAGTCCAAAATGGTTCGTGCCTCTACGAATATGTAATTGCGATTAAAGAAAAAGAGAAACGATGTTCGCTAGTGGCTGATCAGATTTCAAGAGTCTTTATTCTAATTCTTTTTATAAAGCTGAGTTCTTTCTCATACTCAAATTCATTTTAGTACTAATTCATATAGCTTAAGTGGTAACAATTAATTCATAACAGTAAATAAAGTTCATAAATGGAAAATTAAAAATTGGAAAATGTACGTCACCGAACAGAATGTATTGAAAGTGCAAAAGCACATGCATACACCCTGCGAAATAATTTTAAAGGCAACATAGATTTGGTTGATTTAAATAAAGTTTACAAACATTTTCAAAATTTCATTTAATATTTTGATTATTTAATTAATTAAAACATAAAATAAAGTATCAACTTGAAATTTAAAAAAAAATTTTTTTTGAATAAATTAAGAAAAAAACATTAAAAATTTTGCGAATTAATTATAAAGGCACTATGTTTTTTTTTTATACACATAATTTTAAAAAGACGTATGACCTCCGTTATTGCATATGACTTCCTCTAGGCGTCTCTAGACGACTTTGCATTGAATTATTCAACGAGTGAATGTGCGTGGGATCAATTTTCCTCCGCTCTTCTTGGATCGCAACTTTCAGCTCCTTCACGTCTTTAAATTGGCGGCCATGAAGGGAAAACATATGTTAAGAGTATAGACCACAAGTTCTCGATAGGGTTTAGATCGGTACTAAGTTCCGGCCAATCGAGAACTGGAGAGCCTCGAGACTTTAGGAACTCCATTGTTTTCTTGGAGCGATGAATTGTAACGTTGCCCTGTTGAAACATGTATTCTGGGATGCAAATTATTGGAACACTTAACAAGGAAGGCGTTGTGTGTCGTATACCACAAGTTATGAAACGGGATTTGGACCTATCATATGAAAAAAATGCAGTAAACCTTCGCTCTTGCCTTGCACAAATTGGCCAGATTTCGATTTGCCGAAAAATACAGATTTTGGGATGAGGAATGGAAGTCGGTCATATTTTCTGACGAAAATAACTTCATTTTAGATGGGCCGGATGGAGCAAACAAATATTGGCGCAGCAAAGGTGCTCCTAAAATAAAGCGTCAGCGGCGAAATTTTAGTGGCGGCTGCACGGAGGGAAATGCTTGCTGAAATCATGCGTTATAGGAATCAATTAAGTAAAAATTAGTCACGATATTGATCCATTAATTAGAAGTCAATAATCAAGAATTCTTAATCATAAGAACTGTTAAAAGTGAAAATCATAGTTTGTGATTTGTGTTTGCTTGATTTGTTCCACTTAAACATGAATTATGATTTTCCCTTTTGACATAATGAATGACAAGATGGAATAAATTCTGCAAACAAAAATCATAAAATATGATTAAAAATTCATAATTTTAGGCTTAAATGAGAATAAATGAATCATTCGTAATAATAAATTGAGCACATATTTCCAATTAAATAAATTAAAATTTTTTTTATTTGCTAATTTTTTACTTAATTATTTATTTAATTTTACTTTTTTATTTGCCAACTTGCTTAGAATAATTTGTAATAACTTTTTCACAAATTCAGTTTTCCCGGAATTCGAACCGATATCATCCTCTCCAGTCCGGACGCCTAACCGATTCGGCTACCCTGCCATTATTGTAAAAGCGTCTAAATGTATTGTATATTTCTCAGCAATTCATGACAATCAACCCAGTTACTCATAATTCATGATAACACGTGCAGTTTCATGACCTAGTAAATCATCCATTATTCTTCAAGAATAATAAAATAAATCACGAAATTCATAAACCCTTATCATAATGTATTCACAATCCATATGCATAGTTTATGTTCGAATTCGCTTAATTTGTGACTAATATTCACAATTTATTATTATAGTTAGTAATTAAGTAACAATAATTTTATGGACTCCATAATCGTAAATCATGAGCAAACATTTCTCTCCGTGTGCCTTATGGTTTTGACCGGTATAAGCTATGGAGGAACCCCCATTTGCACAAAAATGGACTTAGTGTACTACATTGGACTGCGTGATGAAGTTCTTGTTGCCTTTGAGAAGAAATTGCATCCTAGAATACATTTTTCAACAGGACAACGCTACAATTCATCGCTCCAAGAAAACAATGGAGTTCCTAAAGTCTCGAGGCACTCCAGTTCTCGATTGCCCGGAACTTAGTACCGATCTAAACTCTATTGAGAACTTGTGGTCTATACTCTTAACCAAAGTTTTCCCAGCATGACCGCCAATTTAAAGACGTGAAGGAGCTGAAAGTTGCGATCCAAGAAGAGCGGAGGAAAATTGATCCCACGCACATTCACTCGTTGAATAATTCAATGCAAAGTCGTCTAGAGATCTAGAGGAAGTCATAAGCAATAACGGAGGTCATACGTCTTTTTAAAATGATGTGTATAAAAAAAAAACAAAGTGCCTTTATAATTATTTCGCACCATTTTTAATTTTTATACCCCCACACTCACTGTGGCAGGGTATGAAAAAGTATATATATTCTTGGTCAGTATCACCGCCGGAGTCGATTTAGCCATGTCCGTCTGTCTGTCCGCCCGCACGATAGCGGTCGCAGTTTTGGAGATAGTTCAATCACAAACTTTATTTATATTAAAAATATTTGTTCAATCACAAGCGAACACAACCGCACTTGGAGGAATTATAAAGACAATTAAATTAAATAAAGACACTTAAATTACAGAAAAAATAAAACTTAAGAAATAATTTTGTGTTATATTGAACCATTGGCCCAATGCGCGCAATCAGCACATTTCGACTCGTCAGAACTTTGTTGCAACAAAGTTTCCATGAAATCGTCGAAATGTGTTGACTATCGTTCTATGTTCAGGGGAATTGTTGGTGGTTCAATATGGCCTTGTATGGTTCGTGAACCATATAATTATTATACAAAATTGTTCAGAATGAACATACTCCACACCTTGAGGATCTCAATTCAGGAGAATTTACATTACTTTTAACTTGACTGGATTTAGTTCCTTAACATTATAGTGAGGATGATACTCTAAATAAAGATCTTGGCTGAGGGGTTGGTCTTCTTGAACGCCGCTTGTCCCATAGGTAGTATATCACGATTCCAGCGATGACCAGAATGATGAAATAACTGACGCTGTAGTGATGGATGTCATGAGCATTGAGGTCGATTTTGTTCTCCTGACGTGTCAAGTTTTTGATCTGCAATGCTGTAGTAATGAGTCGTACAGGATCGAGTTGGGAGAATAGCGAATGTCTTGATGATCTTGTTGTGGAATGTTCCACACACTTATATTTGATGACGGTTGGAACGAAAGCTTCATGGTGTTGTTTCGAATTTCTTCGGTGTAGAGCGTTTTGGTTTTAGTTGGTTAGTATGAGGATCACATATGCGGATAGTGAATTAAAATGTAGATTTAATTGATTTCTTTGAGAATCGGTTTGCACATAATTACATATCGTTGACAGATCCTTATGAATCAATTTAAATTGGTTATTGATATCAGCAGTGGATTTTTTCAGTATGTTGACGGTACTGTCAGTAATAGATGTTTGGGGTTGAAGCAAATCTTTCTCGTTTCTGTTGAATCGTTGAATTTCCGCCTCCATTGACTTTGCGTAGTCTTGATCAAGGATACCGAATAAACCGTTGGCGATTGATCCAACAATATCAAATGGAGAACGTTGTATGCGCCTAGACTTCTGAAAATTTATTTTGTGAAGTAAATCATTTTTGTGGCTGATGAGTTCTTGCCGATGAGCCAATTCTTTGGAGAATGGTTTGTAATATGTATCATCAAACTCATTTTTATTGCATAATTTTGACATTGATGAGGAATAACTTTCTAAGCCTTCCAATTCTTGCCAGTATGTTGATAAATTGTAGAATATAACAATGTTCCAGCTACTGCTCACAGTCTTGACGTTGCCCATATTTTCAAAGTACATTCCGATATTGTTGTTGAATGGTGTTATATGAGCATTTTCAATTAAATCATGTGGCTGTGATTTTGCTGGACTACACATACACAACAAGACAAAATATGGCTGTTGACAACAGATTGATGCTTGTTCCATTTCGCAAAAATGGCTTTTTGTCACCATTCGTGTGGTTATTAGTTGTTACTTGCTGTGGCTCAAGTGTAGTTTCTTCAGTTGGTAGGGGACACAGTTGATGAATTGCCCTTGTAAATGTACCCTTTTCTGTTTTTACGCTGGCCACTCTCACCAATTTATCCTTTCCTGGTATTGCGGATATGACTCTTCCTAATTTCCATTTCAAAGGTGGTAGATTTGACTCCTTGATCAATACCAAGTCTCCTGGCTTGACTGGATTTTGTACACTTTGCCATTTTCCTTTTGATTGCAGCAAATTCAAATATTCACTTGACCAACGTTTCCAAAATTGCTGCTGTATCAACTGGATTCTTCTGTATCGTGTCAAGCTGCTTGTATCCGTGGTGATCTCAGGTTCAGCAATCGTTGTTAGTGGAGCTCCGATCAAAAAATGACCTGGAGTTAATGCTTCAAAATCGTTAGGATCTGTTGACATCGGTGTTATGGACCTTGTTAGGGGTCTTGAGACCAATTTTTTTTTTGGTCGATTTGATTGGACATTTTTAGAAACGGATTTTGGACATGGTCCGGGCTCCAAAACTATTTATAGGTGGCTCAAAATGGGGTCTTGAGACCACACCATTTTATGTTCGGGGTACTTCTTCCTACTGTGTGGGGGTATTTCAGCTTCAGTATAGCCGAAGATAGTCCACTCTCTAGTTTTTTCTTAATTTATTCAAAACAAAATTTTTTTAAATGTTAAGTTGACTTTAATACTTTATTTTATGTTTAAATTAATTAAATAATCAAAATATGAAATCAAATTTTGAAAATGTTTGTAAACTTTATTTACAAATAACATAGCTTGCCTTCATAATAATTTCGCAGGGTGTATGCATATGAAATCCCTTAAAAATTAAAATTTTTTCAAATGAAATATATTTTGAATAAACGACGAAATGATTTTTGTTTAATTATTTGCAATTTTGGATTTCAACATGAAGACAAAAATAAGAAATAATTTGCATTGGTATCGAAAATTCAATTGCCTCTAAATTAAGGTATTCAACCCCGAAGTGTTTTTGAAAATCCCCGGATTTGAAATCACAATCCCGGGATCCCGGGATTTGTTCGGGATTTTCCAATTAAATACAATAGTTAATATAAAAGTAAAGAAAAAATTGTTGCAACAATATTTTAAGTTTAATTCGACAAAGAAAACATATTTAATAAATGTTACAGTAAACAAAAAAAATAATATTTAAATAAATATAGTCAAACAAAAAGTAATACTTTTTAAATTAGATTGATCGAACAAATTTTTTTTTTGCCACGCTGAATCCAAATATAATCATAAAATTCTGCCAGCTCCATTTTATGCTAAACACGAAAAACTTACTTTCAGTAGTTTTAGTATTATAGCGGGAACGGATACACCAATTGTTGTTTAAATTGGTGTCCATTCAAAAGTAAAACACACACAAAACTATTTATCCAATTCATAAAGTTTTCAACATACGGTCAACAAAATAATTTTAACATATATCTTTTTTAAATAAAAAAAATTTTATTTAGATCGATAAAAATGGTTTGTTAATCGTTATTGACAAAAAATCTTGTAAATTTTTGTGTGTTTGTAGCACTAAATCTACAAAAGTGGGTTTTTTAAATTTACCAATTAGATTGAAAGTAAATGCACGAAAGTATTTTTGTGGAAAAACGTCAAAAATATCTTAAACAATGCATAAAAAATGCATTTTGAATCCCGGGATTCCGGACTCAAAATCCCGGGTTTCCGGGATTGAGAAAACTTCCGGGATCCCGGGATTTCGGGATTCGGGATCCCGGGATTGAATGCCTTACTCTAAATAAATAGCAGAAATATTTAATTGTAACAACGTTGACCGAATCTGAAAACTAGTAAACGGCAAAGAAAACTACAAGGTCAATGCCCGAACGCTGATATGTCGTCATAGAAAAATGGCAACATCCCACATATTTTAGAACAAAATGCATGAGAATGAGAAAAATCGAGAAAGGGGCAAAAATGTACGAATAAAAAAGCCATCAAGACAAACAAAAGAAAGTATGAAAAATATAGCAAAAAGAACATTCAGCGGCTGCTGATAGAATTATTTTGTGGTACGGAATGGATTTCAAATCGCCGAGTGGTGCTTCTCCATACTCTAGTTTCTCTGACCAAACATCATAAGTTTTTATTCGAATCATACACGAAAAGGTCAAACCGATTGCCAAAACAATTGCCTTAACCAAATCAAAATTCTTGTTTTGAAAATTTGGACTCAACGGCAGCGAAAACTGATATGTATATTAAAACCACAATCATGACAGTCAAAATAAATTTAAATTCAATCATATTTTTCAAATAAAATTTTAAAAAATTTCATATTATATATAATTTTGAAATTTTGCGATAGGAAAAGGTGGGGGGGATATATCCCCTTTATCCCCCCGTATTTACGCCACTGTCTTGATTTGAGGTGGCTATTTTTGTGTTTAGTTGTTTTTTTTCTGGGTGTAAGCAGGTGGGAAAAATTACCTAAGCTTAGTTTTCTGAAGTCGAGTATAAATTGTACATAGATTTCAGTGAATTATACTAGTTTTTTTAGGTTCCATACAAAAAAAGTTGTACAAGTCGACATAAGCAATATTACGATTGTTTTTTTCGTTCAGTATACTTATACCATCTGCTGTAAGACGAAGAACACATTAAATTGAATACGATATTATTTGATTGATTAATTTCATATGGGAAACTGAGCTCCTCGTATAAATCATATTATTCCATCCCTGGTACCAGCACGAAAATATAGCGTGCGCTTGTCGTTGCGTGGTGCGTGTTACATGCCAAATGTTGGATCACAAGTCCTCTTCATATCATTGACTATTAAAAATGTGATGCTCGTTTACCTCAAATCTGTTTCTAAACAGTTGGTTTTTCACACGATAATTTCATTGTCCGTCACCAATTTTTAAAGCAGGCGTGGATTAACCCTTAGGTTGAAAAGACTGCAGCCTTAAACCCCTGAACTTTTCGGCTCTTCGTAAATAATACAATTTTACATACAAATGTATCCTCGACTTTTGATTAGATATAGCCACACTTTATTAAAGTGTTGTTTAGGTTAAAAAAATTATATGGGGTAGGAGAGTAGCATTCGCTACGATTTTTCAAAGATTTTTAAAGATTTTTGCTTCTTTTTTATTTTTGTTGGTGGGTTTTATTCGACCAAATACACTGATGTATTTGCTCCAGATGCGATTTGGCGAAAGTGCTCACAACATTTTTGTTTCATACCTTTTCTTTTATAGCAATAAGTATCAATTTCAGCAACCCAAAAAACGAACACGTTTTGCCCCGATCAGGATTGGACTAGAAAGGTCATGTACTCAGGGAACAAACTTTTTCGATATATCGAGGGCTTATCCCTTACTTATATAAAATTCTTTGTGAGTTTGTAGGTTTGTATGTATGTATGTATGTATGTATGTTTGTTCTCTTATAACTCAAGAAACACTTGACCGATTTTAATGAAACACATACCAAAATGTAGGTAATTTCATTGATCTCATTATAGGCTACATGCCATTTCATAAAATTTGGGCGTTCGAGGTGGGCGTGGCAAATATTATTCTAAAATGCTATAATTTATGCAGTGTTTAAAAGATTTCGCTGAAATTTAATATGTGATTTTGGGGGATGAATGGGTAGCATGTTGATTCTGAAAATTTGTGGTCCGCCCACTGCCTCGCTCTAAAATTTTTAAAGCTGTGTAACTCGGGTCCTATTCAAGGGATTTCGCATAAATTTTGGATTTCGTGCTTTGGTGGTGAATGGGCAGAGGGTTGACTATGAAAATTTGCGGTCCGCCCACTGCCACGCCCTGAAATTTGTAAAGCTCTGTAACTCGCGTACTATTCAAGAGATTTCGCTGAAATTTTGGATTTAGTGCTGGGTGTGAATGTGACTTTGAAAATTTGCAGTCCGCATACTGCAAGGCCCTACAAAATTTTAAGCCCTGTTACTCGGGTCCTGTTCAAGGGATTTCGCTGAAATTTTGGATTTGGTGCTGGGAGGTGACTGGGCAGAGGGATGACTATTTAAGATCCGCCCACTGCCACGCCCTAAAAATTTTAAAGCTCTGTAACTCGGGTCTTATTCAAGGGATTTCGGTGAAATTTTGGATTTGGTGCTGGGAGGTGAATGGGCAGAGGGATGACTTTGCAAAATCTATTTTTATTTCAGTTCCTCAAATAATACATATACCATTTCTACGTTAACATGAAATCTCAAAATTATTGCGAGCGAAGCTGTGGGTATAAGCTAGTATTCAATACTGTCTATCAATTTAGGACGAAATAAGTTTTTGAGTAGTATAGTTGTACATTACTTAAAAAGTTGCAACATGAATAATACCAGGGTGTTTCAAAATGCTAATTTACGAGCTACTCCTCTTGTAATTATTATAAACTCTTGTAATTATTATAAACACTAATTTGAAAAAATGAATGTTTGCTTTATTGTGTAATTTAGATGCAAAAATATTTTCTATGTTTTCATATGTAATTTTTTTTATAGAAATTTGTGAAACATGTGAACTTATATTAAATTTTATTAGATGCTGTAATTGTCGCCTAATGTGTAAAATTGAACTGTTACATTAAAAAAAATTTAAAAAAAGAAAGATGAAAAAAAAAGAAAAAACTAGAGAGTGGACTATCTTCGGCTATACCGAAGCTGAAATACCCCCACACTGTAGGAAGAAGTACCTCGAATATAAAAAAATGTGGTCTCAAGACCCTATTTTGACCCAATTATAGGTGGTTTTGGAGCCCGAAACATGTCCAAAATCCATTTCTAAAAATTTCCAATCAAATCCACCAAAAAAAAATTTTGGTCTCAAGACCCCATTCAGACCCTTATATATGTGGCTTCGGAACCTCGGACCATGTCAAAAATACGTTTCTAAACATTTCCAATCAAATACAACAATAAAAAAGACTTGAACAATTTTTACCTTTTTTTTCGGTGTATGGGAGCCACGCCCAGTTTTTGTCCGATTTGGCTGATTCTCGAACTTGATCTCAGTATTCACGAGAAAAACATGTACCCAAAGTTTCAAGTCGATATCTCCAAAACTGCGACCTCTATCGTGCGGACGGACAGACGGTCAGACGGACAGACGGACAGACAGACGGATATCGCTAAATCGACTCAGGAGGTGATGCTGATCAAGAATATATATACTTTTCCATACCGGACACGCCTCCTTATGGGCGTTACAAACGTTGTGACAAAGTGAGTATACCCTGCCACAGTGTGTGTGGGGGTATAAATATGAAGCAATGGAATTAAAAAAATAAAAACTTCGGCCGGCTCCGGGCTTGAACCTATGACCCCCGCAGTCACCACAGCCAGCTATAAAATAATTTCAGCTAATGGCGATATAGTTCAGAAAGCTGTATGGTGAATGTGTATATACTAAGGCATTCAATCCCGAAGTGTTTTTGAAAATCCCGGGATTTCGGGATTTGAAATCACAATACCGGGATCCCGGGATTTGTTCGGGATTTTGAGGGTTTTTCCAATTAAATACAATAGTTAATATAAAATTAAAGAAAAAATGGTTGCAACAATATTTTAAGTTTAATTCGGCAAAGAAAACATATTTAATAAATATTACATTACACAAAAAAAATAATATTTAAATAAATATAGTTAAAAAAAAAGTAATTCTTTTTAAATTAGATTGATCGAACAAATTATTTTTTTGCCACGCTGAATCCGAATATAATCATAAAATTCTGCCAGCTCCATTTTATGCTAAACACGAAAAACTTACTTTCAGTAGTTTTAGTATTATAGCGGGAACGGATACACCAATTGTTGTTTAAAAATTCAAAATTGGTGTTCATTCAAAAGTGTTCATTCATTCAAAAGCTTCGGCTTCGGTTTTTCCGAAAAATGGCCGAAGTTTTGGCCGAAGCTTTTAAATTTTTTTCCTTATTTTTGCGACACCGAAAACCAAAACTAATTTTTTACGATACGATTTTCTAGCCCACATCACATCTAAACGGTCTTACTGATTTTCTTGAGACTTGAATGTAAAATTGTGTAATTGATGGAATTTCCAATGGGACATAAGAGGCCCACAAAACAAAAAATATGATTAAAATTTAAATTAGTAATCATCGAATATTGAGTGAATCTCGCCTCAAATTGCGTGGCACGCGGTTAAAACTGCCACAAAGTACATCCTTGCACATTTTCTGGGTGGATTACTGAATTTTAAATATAGATTTAGAAGCTACTACTTGGCCTGATGTCTATGTTAAAAGGAGTCCTGGTAAACTGTATGAAATTTCAAATATAGGGGTAGGAGGCTCACGGAAGGATTCTACCTTTTAGAAATGTAGCCCAAATTGCTGCGCCAACATATATGAAAAGGTGCTGAAATCCGGGACCGATTTTGGTAAAATTTTACATTTAAAGTTCAAAGCTTCACAGGTGGTTTTTACCATCAACTAGATCATTCTTTGCCCATCACCTGGCGGATTTGGGGAGTCCTTAAAAAACAGCTACTTAGATGGATTTATTCTGTGAAGAATTCTCTACCATTTCTTCTAAATTCCCATTATTTTAAGCTTTACTCAAAATTTTTAATAGTGATTTTAAAAAATTCCAATTGTTCTTACACGGGATATATGGGATAATCCGAGGCTCCTGTTAGTTTTGACCTAGGAGGCCCAAATTTGTTTGTGAATTCTTTTGGTTACTTTTATTATTTGTTTAAATAAAATTTTAATTCCTTAAAAAACTAAATGTGTATTTATACACTCGAATTTGAATGAAAATACACGAAAAAACAAGTTTTTAATGGTTTTTTATTTAAGTATCGGCTTCGGCTTCGGTATAGGCCTTCGTCGTCGGCCGAAGTAATAGGCTGCCAATTGACCTTCGGCATCGGCTTCGGCTTCGGCCTGAAAATGCTTATCGGTCGGGCTCTACACAAAACCCTTTATCCAATTCGTAAAGTTTTCAATATACGGTCAACAAAATAATTTTAACATATATCGTTTTTAAAAAAAAAATTGTTTAAATTGAAAAAATTTATTTGTTATTGACAAAAATCTTTAAAATTTTTGTGTGTTTGTAGCACTAAATTTACAAAAGTGGGTATTTTTAATTAACCAATTAGATTGAAAGTAAATGCACGAAAGTATTTTTGTGGAAAAACGTCAAAAATATCTTAAACAATGCATAAAAAATGCATTTTTGAATCCCGTGATTTCGGGATCTGCTTTCCTAGATATAAATTTTTTTAAGTTTTGATTTTCCCTTTTACAGTTTCTTGAGTGACTTTTAAGAAAGGTGTTCATTTTGTAGTATTTTTTTCGGGAATTTTAATTTATAAATGATTCACATTTTTATTTGTTTCTATGAAATTTCTCACCTCAAACAAATATATTTTCGCATTTGCAAGAAACATTTTTGAGTAAGTTTCGCTTCGGCTGCGGTACTTCGCGTTGATGTGTGCGGGCCTTAATGTTGTACTGGCAATATATGCAGTGTATAGGAAAGTGTAATATGAAAGTGTAATATGAAAATCTAATACACCACAGAGGTGTCAGCCGATGGATAATCGTCGGCGGCGGCGGCTGATCCAATTTCAGTCGGCGGCGGCTAGCCGATCGGCTAAGCCGGTTTTTTGGCTAAGCCGATTTTTCTTTTAATGAATATGCTAAAAATTTTCAAAATACAACTTTTTTACTGCTATAATTGCATGGCTTTCATTTATTTCAATAAAAATGTCACAATTATTTAAAAAAATTTTTGCTACTTTTTTGAAAAACATGTCGACCTGTGTCTTTTTCATTTTGATTTTTTTTGTTAGAAATCATACAAAAAAATTAGATTCGAATAAAAAAATCGAGATTTTCGGCTTAGCCGCAAGCCGTTTTTTAGCCGGGGTCATCGGCGGCGGCTAACATTTATTAAAATCGTCGGCGGCGGCTAGCCGACCGGCTTAGCCGCATCGGCTGACACCTCTGATACACCACCGTAATAGGTGAAAATTGTGTTAGGTGGCAACGGCAGTGTTATTTTCTTAAAGGTGGCTTTAGGTCGAAGCTATTTTTGTTTATATATCAAAGATGATTTTTTGTGTGTTTATTTTAGGGCTTTCGATCCCGAAGGCGTTTTGCAATCCCGGGATTTTCGGGACTGAAAATGGAAATCCCGGGATTTTTCGGTATTTTTCGGGATTTGTTACTTTTACAAGCAAAATGCATTTTAAAAAAATTAAAAATGGTTTTTTATATGTTTTATTTGAAAACTGATAGTTTTAGCTTATATAAATAAACATAAACATTAATTTCAATTTATTAAAGGTACAAATGAATGAATTTTTTTATTTTCAGTATTTGAGTTTCCGTTTCATTAGGAACGACACAATTCAATTCAAAATATGCTTAAGTAAGGTTTCTGAAATTACTTTTGTATCAGTTTTCAGTTTTACTTAATTATTTTTACTAAGCAATTCATTTTTGTGCGTTCGCTTAGACTAAAAATACCAATTTTCTTCTGAAATAAATATACATTTTTGAAGCACAAACAATTTCATTCGTAATTTTTTTAATAAATTAAAAAATTTTTAAGTTTTGAGTTTTCTAACTAACTTTTTTTTCATTTTGGGGTTGTTCAAATGTTGTCAAAACCAATTTTTCTGCTTACACGGAAGGCGCTTAGTTCGCTACTTCATCTTACTTACAATCGCTGCGTTGTGGGTTCGATACCTCACCAGGGCGGCTAACATTTATAAGAAAAAATATATGTGTGAATATATTTGTAAGTGGCTCTGGTTCCTTCTCACAAACGCAGCGTCGTGTGGACAAACCGCCAGAATGGCTAACATTAAAAAAAAAACGAAGGTTAACAACTTTAAAAAAATTTTTAAGTGAAGTTGTAAATTTTGAATCGGTTAGTGTTACGGACAGACAGACAGACCTGGACAAATATATATATATTATATATTAATAATGTAATATTGAAAGTAGGTTAGGTTAGGTTAAGGTGGCACGCCGACACACTTAGAACAAAAGGGGTCCATTGTGAAACACAGGATCCATATTCCTTCCCCCTATGGCCCAAACCATTTGGAGTTCAAGATGAACCTATGAAGACCTGAAATGCTAGCCGTAGAGAGATCACAGAGACTGTCCAGGAAGAATGACCCCAAAGGGGTCCTCCTTGCTCGAGACATTGGCAGGCAGGAGCAGAGGAGATGCATCACAGTCTCCTCCTCCTCCTCCTCCTCCTCCTCCTCCTCCTCCTCCTCCTCCTCCTCCTCCTCCTCCTAATCCATACAACTCCTACAGAAGTCGTTAGCAAAGACCCCAAGCCTTACCGCATGGCGCCCAATCAAAGAGTGACCAATGATCTCACCTTCGAGATGCTGGTCCTAGGCAGTGCAATGAGTCTTTTAGAACACATATAGCGCATGGTGTAAGTCTAGTCAAATAAAAGATTTCATATTAGGACGGTATCACAGCTAAGATCACTCATATATGTATCTACCATGGGTTGTATTAAATCCAAACTGTATTTTGATGCGGTCGACATAGCCTACCTTAGTGGCGGCGGTGGTGGAGTGACTAAGACCCAGGGACATAACTATTATAAGTTTTATCGCAAAAAAGTTGCCGCATAACTATTATGAGCAAGAAATATTTTTCCCATTGCCGATAACTGTTATGGTTTGAAAGTATTTTTTTACGTTGCCGCATAACTATTATGAGCGAGAAATATTTTTTCCATTGCTCGTAACTTTTATTTTTTGAAAATATTACGGCATACCTATTATCGCTTGAAAATATTTTATCCATTGGACATGGATCACCCAAAAAAGTTCCAATGACGCACCTGGGTGTTGCTCTAATCCCAAATGACATGGATCAAAAAAGTTCCAATGACGCACCTGGGTGTTACTCTAATCCCAAATGACATGAATCACCCAAAAACCAGGCTTCACCATCATCACCACGTAAAAAAAAAATATTCTCAAATCATGATAGTAGTTACGGCATACTTAAAAAAATATTTTCAAAAAATAAAAGTTTCGAGCAATGGAAAAAATATTTCTCGCTCATAATAGTTATGCGGCAACGTAAAAAAATATTTTCAAACCATAACAGTTATCGGCAATGGGAAAAATATAAATTGCGATGTAATAGTTATGCGGCAACTTTTAAAAATATTCCTTAAATCAGGGCAACTTTTTCGATTCAAAAAATTTGAATAATAGTTATTTTGGGTCCTTGGAATATCTCGAACAAAAATATGTATGTTTTATGTTGTAATAAGGTACTTTTTTTTTATTTGAATACAAAGTTTGGTAATTTTTACCGAAAAAATTAATGCCTCTAAACTAAATCGTTCAGATATTCAACACAAAAAGTATTAGCACTAAACGATGACGTAAACAGCTTTCAGAGATTCGTTTTGTTTTGATAAATTATTGGGTGTTGCCTATTCGACCATTTTTTAACTTCTTGATCCTACATTTCTCAAAAACGTGATAGAAAAATTCCAAGATCGCCATCTTGTTCAGCGTTATAAAATTTAAATTCAAAATGTTCAAATTTGGTAGGGTGGCGCTACTATTTAATTCAATTTCTATTATTTGACTATTTGTCTAAAAGTTGTCGCGGCATTAATTTGCGACTGGTGTTGTTGTTTTTTGTTTTGTTTGTTTTTTTGTATGTTGTTAGTGCTAGGTAGCAAACTGATTAGAGAATTTAACGAGACAACTACTGGCTAGCCTGCTTAGTATCGACTGACTTTATTAACAAGAGATTCTTACAATTTTAGCAGTTAACATAAATACTCGTAAGGGTTGCCATCTGTATATTGGATACATATCAACTCCTTACACTTTTACAATCAAACACTTATTGTTACATATAATATCCATATTTGATTACTTAGTTAAATTAATACATTAATTTCGATTTTAGTATAAATCGTCTAGACTATAAAATTATTCATTATAATGGCTTAATTAACTAATAGATATATTTTCGAATTCCCCTACTAATTCATTATTAGTTTCATCTCTTAACCTTTTCGGTCGGCTTCAAGTCATTACAGGACTTGTGTCCGTACATCGTATTCTTTTCCTATACGTCTCGTTTAAATACGTTATAGGCGCAAATCAAACTTGTTTATTGAACGCTTTTCTAAGTTGATTTACATGTGCGAGCTTTTGGTTGCCACTCACCATAACTAAGTATCTAACTTCGCTATATTTTTTTACAACTTTACCTGGAATCCATTTCACAGTAATTCGCAAAGACATTTCTGTATAATACATCCTCCTTTTCTTTAAATATTCTCTTAACAATAATTTTCTTTTTCTTTTCTTTGTCCGACCTACCGTTCTCATCCGATTGATATTCATTAATATTCTCTTCTCTTTTCTTCACAACCAAAATATCTAAAAATGTTCGCGGTGTGTACTTAAATAGCAAGTTTGCCGGCGTTTCGTTTGTAACCGTTGATGGCGTATTCCTGTACTTTAGTAAAAAGTTGTTTATCTTGAGATCCCAGGCGAAAAATTTGGTTCGTTGATCAATTAAACTTTTCTTTAACGATTGTTTTAGAGTTTGAACTGCCCTATCCACGCTCCCATTTGATTGGGGATGATAAGATGGTGACTTTAGAACTTTAATACCGTTTGATTCACAAAAATGTATGAATTCGTTTGAACTGAAATAGGGCGCATTGTCGCTAACTAAAGTGCACGGCAACCCAAATGTGGCAAAAATTCCTCGTAACTGCTTGCAAGCTTCTGGGGCGTCTGTTTTTCTCATAATGACTGCTTCGATCCACTTGCAATATACGTCGAATACCACCAATATATTTACATTTTCTATCTTGCAGAAGTCGATGTGGATTCTTTCAAACGGATACTTTGCATGGTGCCACGAAGATAGAATAGGTTTGGGAGCCTTTTGAACGCCACTACAAGCTTCGCAGTGTTTTACGTAGTCTTCGATGTGTTTATCGATATGTGGCCACCATACGTATGAGCGAGCGACCGCCATCATTCGCACAATACCAATGTGGCTATCATGCAGCAGCTCTAGTACTTTTCCGATAAACGTAGCTGGAATAAAGATTCTGTCTGCATGCACCCGTCTTCAGTTCCAAGAGAATCCTTTTTCAAATTCTGGGTATCGGAATGTGTTCGTTTATCACAAATTTGTTAACCGTACGCTTACAGTTTACACATAGTCGAATGGAACGCTCACCTTTGTTTGCCACTACTAGCGGACTCGCCCACCTACTCCGGGTTACTGGAACTATTACAAAGGTGGAAGACGTTTTATTTCGTCTTCCACCTTTGATCTCAAGCCATATGGGACAACATTCGCCTTACAAAATATCGGATACGCATCATCCTTCAGCACAATTTCGGCTTTGTACTCTTTTATAACCGACTTATTAGATTTGTTGAATACATCATTAAATTTATCTCTATACACCGGTAAAATGCTATTTATACGACTGCCATCACAATCATTAGAATTGTGATGGCAGTCGACCACGATCTACCTGGCAATGGTGTGAAATTTTCATAAGTGTCCAAAATTGTCAAATGCATCTCAAAATCTTTCTTAAGATTCCGCACTTTTACATTTATATAACCAACTAGCTGCTACATACCCGGCGTTGCACGGGTTGTATAAAATTTTAAAATATATATATATATGAATTTGCGACAACTTCAATGGCGCTGTAGTTGATGGTTTATTCCCCCCGTGAAACTTGGTGCCAGTTGTAATCCCTCTCGGTAGGAATCACCCAAAAAAAGTCCAAGGACGCACTTGGTGGCAGCTGTAATCCCACCCGGTATGATTCTGCCAAAAAAAGTCCAAGGACGCACTTGGTGGCAGTTGTAATCCAACCCGGCATGATACACCCAAAAAATGTCCAAGGACGCACTTGGTGGCAACTGTAATCCCACCCGGCATGATTCAGCCAAAAAAAGTCCAAGAACACACTTGGTGGCAGTTGTATTCCCACCCGGTATGATTCACCCAAAAAATGTGCAAGAACGCAGTTGGTGGCATGAACTACTTAATATTCGATAGTTACTATGTTACATTTTAATATTATTTTTTCTTGTATGAGAGGTGCCACGCCCCGTTGTCCAAATCCCACCTGTTGTGTCCTATTGCAAATTCCATTACTAACACAATTTTTCCTTAAAATTTCAAAATCAGTAAAGCCGTTTAACCGTGATATGGGGTAGAAAATTGTATGGGCGGTGCCACGCCCCTTGTCCAATTATTCCCATATTCGACACATAGCTGGGAAAACATACTATACAGCTCCATTTCATTAAAATATATCCAATAGTTGCTTAATTAGCTGTTATTTAAGTTACGTGTTGTGTGGGAGGTGCCACGCCCCTTGTACAATTATGCTCATATTTGGCATAAAGCTTGGAAAAGTTATTATGCAACTTCGTGCTAAATTTCGTATTTATTATTCAATATTCAATTCAAATTCAATTCAATAGTTACTAAATTACCTTGTAGACATATTTTGTGTTGTATGGGAGGTGCCACTCCCCTTTGTCCAATCCCAACCGCATATAGCCTATGTTACATGTCGATACCTATAGAATTTATCATGAAAGTTTCAAGAGAATCGGTACAGCCGTTTAGCCGTGATGCTCGGACAAACAGACAGACAGACAGACACACACTCAGTTTTATAATATATATAGGGATAGGGATGGCGTTAACATACTCTCCAGAAATCAATTTGCATAACCTTATTACTGACATTCAAACAAATTTTGTGAGGACTTGCCCCCCTTGAATTACAATTGTTTATATACCCACTTACAAAACATTCATCGTCATTACTACTGAGCTCTTCCATCTCCACATTATTTACGTGCTGTTCCCTTTTCCTGCGATTAGTTTAATGTGCCCAAACTCACCACAGGCATAGCACCTACCTCCACGGGCCGTGCACAAATGAAAAATCGCCCAAAAATATTTTTTGGGCGATTGTTCATTTTTTGATTTTGTTGAAATCCAGCTTTTGACACATAAATAGGAGTGGGTACTCTACAAAAATGTTCATTCATAAATCAACACGAAAATTACAACAACAAAAGTATTATAAAATCGCGAGATTTTTTTATACAATTTTTCATATTAACGACACACCAAAAAAAGATGTACAAATATGTTTTTTGTAATAATTAAACACATATCCTTTTAAACTGGAAAAATTTTAACCAAAAATCACGAGATTTTTCCTCTGCGGCGCTTTCTTCCCACCTACTTCGGACATGCAATACAACACTACTACACAAAAGATTACACCATTACAACAACAAATTTAAAATAACACTAACTGTTTCGTTTTAGTTTTAGCATCATTGTAATTAGAATTTTAAATCACAAAAGTTTAATATTAGTTCCGTATTTTTGCTTTAAGCTAAGGTCAGATTAGGCAAATATTTGCACAAATACTGGGAAAATACATTCAGAAAAATAAAATACTGGTTCAGTCAAATACGATTTTAGTTGATTTTAAAAATATCTGAGTGTATTCGGGTAAATATTTGCCTAATCTGACCGCAGCTTAAGAATTCTCTAAAAGCAGAAGTTTCCAAATTCTTTGTTTCTTTGAAATATGAATATCTGAAATGTTTTCTAATTATTAAAAAAAATAAACATTTTTTTTGGGCGATTGTTCATTTTGTTTTTGGGTTATTATTCATTGTGAACAATAGCCCAATATTTTGGGCGATTGTTCATTTTAACTTTTGGGCGAAAATTCGCAATTTTTTGGGCTTTTATTCATTATGAAGAATGGCCCAAAATTTTTGGGCGAACCGTAAAATCAACGAAAAAGTAGGTCAATTTAACAGTTTTCGCGGTTAAAAACCATCCGATAGTCTAAACTGGTAAACCGGGAGGCCTGGGTTCAAATCCCGGTACAACCGTCGCTAATTTTTATAAAAGAACTTTTTTTTAATAAAAAAAAAATGTTTTCTGTTTTTTTTTTGTCTCAACTCTAAATTTTCTTAACTTTATTTATAAATGTTTTTAAAGTAAGTTACAATTGTCCTTTTGTAGTCGCTCTAGACAACGCTTGAACCTGCGACCTTCTGGTTGATAGTCCGACATCTTATCCATCGTGCCAATGATGCCATTCATCCCCACATGGCAATAAATGACTTACTTAAATGTGCTACACGCAAGATCGGTTATCTACCAGAGTTGCCATATGAAAGGACTTTCATTGTTTTTCGGGGAATATCGTATCAAAAGAAGAAATGGGCAAGGAATTCATGAAAATTTGAGAAAACTTGAATAAATACGAACAATGAACAATCAAAACCAATGAAAGTTTAGTTGTAGTTGAACAAAAAGGAGACAAACTTGCAATAAACCTGGCAACACTGTGAACTAAAAGAACAGTAACCTTTTAACAGGCACTGGTATACGATTTTATGTTCTCCTATTTGTTAAACTCACAGTTACACACTCTGCGGTTCATAACATCATTTTGATGGTTGTCAAATCTGTTGACATTTGGACTAGTCAGTTGAAAGGCCATGTTAGTATCCAGGGACTCCTGGGTTCAAATCTCGTTGGCTGCAACATTTTTTATTTATTCAATAGAAAAATAGATTGACAGTTTTTTTTAACAGTTCGAGAAGTTGAAAAAAGGTTTAATTCAACAGTAAAACTGGTAAATCAAACAAAAATACTTTAAAACAACAGTTATTCTGTTAAAAACAGAATAACAGTGCCCGACTGTCATTTCCACTGCTGTCTTTTTTCTCGGTGTATATATGTCCAACATTCCTTTTTTCCTCGTCGCCAAATCTTAAAGTGCTGGGGTCTAGGTAGCAAAGTGATTAGAGAATTTAACGAGACAACTGCTGGCTAGCCTGCTTAGTATCGACTGACTTTATTAACAAGAGATTCTTACAATTCTAGCAGTTAACATAAAAGGGTTGACATCTGTATATTGGATACATATCAGTATGTTTCCCTTTTGTTCGGGGCGACGGGCTTAATTTGCTTAATTTGTTAAGCAAAACAAATTCGCCACTCGCGGTAGGAATGCAACATGCGCGGAGGAATTGACAACTGCATTTCTTTGAGCTGTCAGAGATTTCTTGTTTTCTTTTCATTCACTTTCGCTTTCGTTAAGTTTGCTTAATGAGTAGCCATGATCCAGTGAAGGCATTGCCAGCCTTGCCGTTAGGAAGAATAATGTAAGTAAATTAGACTGAAGCTTTTTGTACTCTTTGAACCTGTTTGAGGGAGGGGAATTGGAAAACATTGACGCTTTCGCCTATACATGCATGGGTGCCGCCACTTTGTATATTCATTTTGGTGGGTGCGGGGGGGTAGATGCAAATTTACCAAACACACACTAAAAATCCGAAGAGATTTTTCACATATAGGTGTGGGTAAAGCCCCGACTGCGAATACCCTGCACACTAGTATCCAAGGGTTAGGGCTTTCAATCCCGAAGGCTTTTTGCAATCCCGGGATTTTCGGGACTGAAAATTTCAATCCCGGGATCCCGGGATTTTTCGGGATTTGATACTTTCACAAGCAAAATGCATTTTAAAAAAATAAAAAAATGTTTTTTATATGTTTTATTGCAAAACTGATAGTTTTAGCTTAAATAACTGTCGTAGCTTTTAAGCTATCGACCCCAAATTTTGGGATTCCTATTATTTTGGCGAATGATTGGACGGTATCAATAAAATACCGATTTTCGATAAAATTACTAACATATGGTCTCAGAATGTATCGTACTCGCATGAGCAGGGTATTATAGCTTCGGTCAGACCGAAGATAATTCTCTTACTAGTTTTTAGTTTTTTTTGAGCTGTGGAAAAAAAGTGTTGAAAGTTTAGAAGTTTTGGTTTCAAAAATTAAAAATATTTAATTAGTTTATTTATGGTGTTAATTTTTTTTTTAATTTGCTTCTCTTTCTGGTTTATTTTGGTGAAGGTGGTTCCAACATTGGATTGTGGCCGCAGATCAACTTTTACTAAGGGAGTATTGTTCCGCTCTGGTGCAGTTTTGCCAGCTAGTGGTTTTTAGTGTTTTATTGTGGCAGTCGGCCCAGGTTGGGTTTGGTCATTTTGTAATTTTGGTGAAGTGTTTTCCTTTCTGGAAATCTCAAGTCGTGTTTTTCTGGAATTTTGTTTGGCCGATTTCCTCGCCTTTCTTCCTTTTCCTTTTTTTGTTTGTGACGCCCGCACCTGAGCCAAGTGGTTGCTGGATATCGATTTTATCGAAGTCCAGCTGGTGAAATGATTCTATATAGAATCGTGTGAGGGATTCAGACAAGTCGGTCTGATCCCGTACATCGAGTGCGCTTAAAAAAAATATAATATAATATAATGTACATAATTTCATTTGGTTATTTGTCGTTCTGTGTCTATTTCCTAAAGGGGTTCCGTTTGAGTTCGCTATAATTTTCTTTTGTCGGGAAAGTTTCGGTTTCTTTATGTATATATATATATATTTACTTATTTTTTTCAAAGTTAATTTATCGGGTTTTCGCGTATTCGTGTTGTTCGTTCGGCCGGGTATACCATACCGGAGGGTCGGCTTTAATCCCACGATTCGCGACTGCGCTATTCGGGCAAATAGGGAATTTAATTATCGCGTGGAGATTTTTGATTTTAGTTTTTTTTAAGTTTAGATAAAAATAGCGCCCAACGTGGGGCTATTTTAATTAAAGTTTTTTGATAATTTTTTTTTAAATTCTTTTTGTGTCGTTTTTTTGTTTGTGTAATTTTTTTTTAATTTACTAATTGTTCTTTTCTTTATTTAGCTTTTTTTTTGATCGGAGTTTTACGGGTGAGATTGCTATTTGCGGAAGAATTTGCGGAGCTCGTGGTATTTCGTTCGGTGAGTCCGATCCGTTTTTTTTTTGGTGCAACTCAACAGTGGCGGTTATAGTTTTGAATTTTTTTGTCTTTATTAAATTCAATTTTTAAAAACAAACTAGAGAGTGGACTATATTCGGCTATGCCGAAGCTGAAATACCCCCACACAGTAGGAAGAAGTACCCCGAACTTAAAAGTATGTTGTCTCAAGACCCCATTTTGAGCCACCTATAAATAGTTCATGTCCAAAATCCGTTTCTAAAAATTTCCAATCAAATCGACCAAAAAAAAAATTGGTCTCAAGACCCCATTTTGACCGTTATACTTTGACAATTTAGCCATGTCCGTCCGTCCGTCTGTCTGTCCGTCAGTGCGTCAGTCCGTCCGTCCGCACGATAGCGGTCGCAGTTTTGGAGATATCGACTTGAAACTTTGGGTACATGTTTTTCTCTTGAATACTGAGATCAAGTTCGAGAATCAGCCAAATCGGTTAAAAACTGGGCGTGGCTCCCATACACCGAAAAAAAAGTAAACATTTTTCAAGTCTTTTTTATGGTTGTATTCGATTGGAAATGTTTAGAAACGTATTTTTGACATGGTCCGAGGTTCCGAAGCCACATATATAATGGTCTAAATGGAGTCTTGAGACCATTTTTTTTTTTGTGGATTTGATTGGAAATTTTTAAAAATGGATTTTGGACATTGTCCGGGCTCCAAAACCACCTATAATTGGCTCAAAATAGGGTCTTGAGAAAACATTTTATGTTCGAGGTACTTCTTCCTACTGTGTGGGGGTATTTCAGCTTCGGTATAGCCGAAGATAGTCCACTCTCTAGTTTTTTCTAATTTTTGGTAATTTTTTTTTTGAGTTTTTAAAAGAAAAATTTTGTTGTATATTTTTTTTTTTAGCGGTGCCTCTTGCTTTAAAAGTTTCTTCGTTCCTTTTTTTCGACCGTAATTAATAAATTTTTTTTTTAATTTTATTTATTATATTTTTATTGTAAAAGACACTGGAGTTATTTTGATTTTCTTTTTATTTAAATCCTTTTCGCAGAGTGCATTTATTTATTTTAAATTTTTATTTCGTGGATTTTTTTTTTATATTTATTTATTTATTTTAATATCAAAACTTCTGTGAGCGTAAATACGCTGTGTGGTTCTATTTTTTAAATTTTTTTTGTTCTTTTGAAAGTTTTTTTGTTTGAATTTTTTTTAGTTTTAGTTTTTTTAATTTTTTTTGTTTTTTTTGCATTTTTTTTTATAATAGAGATTCATAGATTAAACCAAGAGGAATTGCCATATGGCGCTCATGGGTTGCCAGTGACTCCAGTGGAGTCCATGAGGAAGTCCTGGAGAGCATCAAGGCAAATAGAGCGGAGGTTATGCATTTACTTTTGAGGAGGATAGGTTAGGTGTGGAGGGGAAAATTTATGAGGTTGAAAAACTTATGGAAACCCCTCCACTAGATATCAAGTCTTCCGATTACTTAAAAATCGTGACAAAATTGGAATGGGATTTAGGTCGAGGCCAGCGAGTAAGGAGGAAGTAGTTGAGCAGATGGCGCTGAAGAATAGGGTTTTTGTTAATGTTGGGGGAACTCAAAGAGGTGGTTGACTTGGGTGGTGACGGAGATGATTTGACGAGAATCCAAGGCCGTCTCGACCACCCGTCCCTCAACCGCAGACTCCCACCAGTAGGGAGTCTACGGTTGAGGGAGAGCCTCAACCCGCCCCGAGACCATCCATCTCGTTGGGTGAGGTAGGTTTTCTGAAGATAGAAAATTTATCGAAATGGGATTTGAAATTCACTGGGGAAAGGTCCGAAAATCCGTGCATGCATTTCTGCAGGGGGTGAACGAGCTATGCGAGGCTCGGGGCGTTAGCGATGCCCAGTTATTTAGGGGAGCAGTGGAGCTTTTCTCCGGAAAGGCCCTGCTCTGGTTTAGGGATGTCCGCATCCGATCCTTTGTCAGAGAGGCGTATGCTGGGTCTGGTGATCGCGAACCTGTCCCCGTTTTACCAGACTCAGCTGGGCTTGGCTGAGCCTAAGTCTCTTACGGAGCTGGTTTCTTTGGGTCGGAAGCTGGCGGCTGTGCGGGCGAATGTGGAAGCATTCGTGTCGCCGCCCAGTAGCCGATCCAAGAATTTGTTGGAGCCTGACTTGACCTACGTCTCGGCTGATGCTAGGCTGGAGAGGAGGACTCAGGCTCCTCCCCAGAATTCTTTTAGGTGGTTCAGTTGTGGGCGACCTGGACATGTTTCGTCCAACTGCCCTAGGGGCATCTATTGTTATGGGTGTAGACGGCCTGGCGTCATGAAGCTTGATTGCCCCCGATGCTCTCAGAGAGCAGGGCAATCACAGGAGCGCTAGGACAGAGAGGCGGCCCCGAGAGCGGCTCTGAGTGCGTATGTTAGGGCTTTTAGATTCTGGGGCCACCAGGACGATTCTTGGTAGGCCGGGCTGGGACATGTTGGAGTCCAGGGGGCTGAGTTTGGTAGCGTCTGCGGTTAGCAAGGTTGCGCTTGCTGATGGTGAATAAGTTCCGGTTAGGGGGAAGTTAGAGGTAGAGGGAAAGAACGCACTGCACAATTTTATTGATTCTTAATTTTTTTATATAAATATATTTGTTTTGCTTAATTTGTTAAGCAAAACAAATTCGCCACTCGCGGGTGAAATGCGACCGGCGCGCGGAAGGAGAAAACTGAATATTTTGTTTGAGCTGTCAAAGTTCTCTTGCTTTCTTCTCCTTTCTATCGCTTTTGCTTTCGTTAAGTTAGCTCAGTTTTTTTTTTTTTTTTAAATTAATTTTTATTTATTGGAGCTTCTAAAACTTAGAACTAACAATAATTTTTAACGGTACAAATTTCACATGAAATACAAATTTCAGTTGACCTAATCCAACGATTTGGGCAACCTATGTAGTTATCATTCATAGGGGCGTCATCAAGGCGATGTTGACATCGACGGATGTTGGCATTGTCCTGATGGCGTCATATGCGGTATGTTGGAGTTGCTGAGGGTTACGGGGCTATCTATTCAAAAGCTATAGAATAGTTACGCTTTAGACGTAGGGGTTGGGTGGGTCTAAACAAATTTCTAGCTATAATATTTGGATGCAGCTTAAGCTCGGAAATTGTCGGTATTTGTAAATCTCGATGGATTTGTGCATTTCTTATAAACCATGGAGCTGCAACGATTTGACGCAGAACTTTCGACTGCATTCTTTGTAGTTTCTCGACATTTGATGGAGATGCTGTTCCCCAGAGCTCAATCCCATATGTCCATATGGGTTTAATTACGCTTTTATATAAAAGGATTTTGTACTTGGTGTTGAGTCTTGATTGTTTCGAAAGGAGCCAATTTAGTTCGATTTTTTTTAATTTGATTTGTGTATTTTTAGCTTCGATGTGCCTTTTCCAAGTGAGCCTGCGATCGAGATGCATACCAAGGTATTTCGTTTCACGACACTGTGGTATTACACTACCATTTATTTTAAGGGTGGGCAAGTATCTTTCCTTAGGGTGAAGGTTAGATGAACGCTCTTAGACTCATTGACTTTAATTCTACACTGAGCTAAACAATTTTGCAAAGTGATTAAATGCTGTTGCACGTGTTGTGATGCCATTTTGGGGTCTGAGTGTGAGCACAATATTGCGGTGTCGTCGGCAAATGTTGCGATGAGGGTCTGCCCACTTATGGCATATCAGCTGTATAGAGTATATACAGGAGGGGTCCGAGGACGCTGCCTTGGGGTACACCGGCAAGAATATCAAATCTACTAGAAATGAAACTTTTATGTTTAACTACAAATTTTCTGTGGGTCAAGTAGTTGTCAAGCAAAACGTGCATGCTTGCGGGTAATAGTTTCTGTAGTTTGGATATCAATCCTCTATGCCATACCTTATCAAAGGCTTGGGTGATGTCGACGAATACTGCTGAGCAGTATTGCTTTTTCTCGAATGTTTTTTTTGATCAATTCAACAATGCGATGAACCTGTTCAATTGTGCCATGATTTTCTCTAAATCCGAATTGGTGATTGGGTATTTCACCTTTAGCGAGTATTGTGGGTAACATCAGTTTTATCAGAATTTTCAAAAGTTTTGATAGGGTAGAGAGTAAGCTTATTGGGCGATATGAACTCACGTTTGTAGGGTCTTTTCCCGGTTTTGGGATCATCGTGATCTGCGACAGCTTCCAGTCAGTTGGGTAGTGACCTATTCTTAATATAGCATTATATATATGCAATAAGTGACTAACAGCAATTGATGGCAGCTCTTTCACCATTTTAGACGTTATTAAGTCATGTCCTGGAGCTTTTTTTGGGTTCAACGTGGCAATATCGTCCATAAGTGCTTTTCTTCTGATGAGTAGTGGGTGAAAATTTGAACTGGTTGCGAGCTGTTATAACGGGTAATTTGCATTTGGGGGGTTTGGAGTAAATACATTTTTTAGGTGACTTGCAAAAGCAGTACCTTTTTCGGCATCACTTCTCGCCCAGTCTCCGTTGGGTAAACGAATTGGCGATTCTGCAGTAATGGGTCGTTTTAAATTTTTTGTGGCACGCCAAAGAGAGTAATTTGTTGAGCTCGTCGGTGTAAGCTTTTCCATGAATTGATGCTGATCATTCTCGTTTTTCGCCTTCAGTTCATTTTGGAGTTTTCGTGTAATGAAGGTCAGCTTTTTTTTCAGATAGGGCGATCTGAACTTTTGCCAATCACGCCTTATTGATCTCTTTTCTGTTAGGAGCGCAGCTATATTTTGTGGCAGAAATTCCTTTTTTTGGGTAGTGTTATTGATTTTTGGGGTAGCTGCCAGTGCTGCGTTTGTAAGTAGAAGGGTAAAGTTACGCACTGCCGCATTCAGTTGCTCCTCAGTTTTCAGTGACACATGCAGGGTAATGTGTGAACTTATATATTTTCTGAATTTAAGCCAATTCGTATACATACTGGTGAGTTTGTCGGGTGGGTTGACTTCTGAATTTGGCACATATTTTACTGTAATTATAGTGGGTGTGTGGTCAGACGAGAGTTCCACTGAAGACTCAATGGTTAGTTCAGTTCGTTTAGGGGTCTTGATTACTGCAAAATCAATAACGTCTGGAATTTTGGGTCTGTCTGATGGCCAGTATGTTGGCGTGTCTGACGAAACCACATCAAGGCCGAGTCTGCTGGTAGTATTCCATAGTAATCTTCCTTTGGGCGAAATCAGACGAGAGCCCCAATATGTGTGTTTGGCATTAAAATCTCCAGCTACGAGAAATTTTGGGCCAAGGGTTGCAAAAAATGTCTGAAACTGCTGTTCAGTTATTTTGGAGCTGGGTGGACAGTAAATTGCCGATATTGTTAGTCCTTTTATGTATTCATCAAGGCATATGCTGGTGGCTTGCGAATACTCGGTGCAAAATTCATGTAAAACATAGTGTTTGATTCTGTTTTTAATTAGAATCGCTGATCCGCCTCGAGCTTTACCACCTGGGTGTTAAGTGTCGTACAACTTGTATCCGGGTATATTAAAAATGTGTTTTTGGGTCAAATGAGTCTCTGAAATTAGCATTACATCTATACAGTATGAATTGAGGAATTGTATAAGTTCCAATTTATGTTGGCATAAGCCATTCGCGTTCCAGAAGGATATTTTTATCGCATTCATGGTTTATTATTTATAAGGTTCTGGATTAGCATGTTTTGATTGCGTAACATCTCTTGCATCATAGTTTGCATGCCGTTCATAAACTGCGACATGTTTTGCATAAACATCTGGAGTGTTTGTTCCAGGCCAATGTTCTGTTGAGCGGGTTGAATAACTGGTGGGTCTTGGTTATTGCCTTTGAGTACATTTGCATATGAAAATGGTTGTTGTTGTGGTGCAGTCATAGCTCCATTCCCTTTTAGTGGTGGGTATGATTTCATCTGGGCAATATTGGCTGGAGTAGGGTTTGACATCGTCGCAGTTGTTGCCCTGAAGGGCTTCGTTTGGGAAGAAACCTTATTTTTAAGTGTTTCATAGACTACACATCCTCTATAATTTGCAGTGTAATTTTTACCACAGTTACTACAATGTCTAAGGGCTGCATCGTTCCTAGATTTCGGGCATAATTGGGTCTGGTGCAAGTCACCACAAATAACACAAACACCACGGCTTTTACGTGGCTCCTCAACACTGACTTTACGGTGTAATAAATACCGCAGATCATATATGGGGTGGGGTTCGCCTTTTTTTAGAGTCTTGGGGTCAAATTCGAGTTCAATGCGGAAGAGGGATTGGGGTAACTTATCTCTGTTTTTTATGTTAGATACAGATCTGACCTGAAATTTTTGCTCTGTTAATGCGGCTTTTAGTTCATCGCATTCGATGAAAGAGTCTATAACTCTTATTACAACGATAAGGCCTTTGCTGATTTTGAGCTGGTATGTGTAATAGCTCCTTTTACACTTATCGAAATTATCAATAACTTTTCAAAAATCTACCTCATTATAAATTTGAATTTTAGTTTCATTGATAGCGCCCTTGAGAATGGGCATCACATAAAATCTGTTGGCACCGGCAAGCTGTGTTATCAGATTGACAAGAGAATTTGAGTTTTTTTCTCTGAGATAAATCGGCGGCGGCTTCGACGTTTTGGGTTTAGGGTCTGAATTTTCTTCTTCATACAATAAAGAATATCTATTTTGGCCAAGATTTACGGGCTGGATATTCGATTTGGATTTAAAAATCTTAGGCGTATTGGTATTTTCTGGAGGGGTCGCTTGACGTTTTTGCATTGTAGGGTCTGGTTTTTGCAGGTAGCGGTGCATGCCTGTCTGCACTGCCGAACCTGCAGTAGTCTGCTGGAGTGAGTTAATTTTATTGCCTTTTTTCGCTGACTGGGGCTTATGAACAGACTTTTGATTCTCTGTAAATTTATTAAGAGGGTCTGGCGTAAGGGTATTAAGAGAATTTATACTTGCCAAAGTCGATTTAGATGCTGCGGCTGCTGCCATTTCCGTTTTCTGCTGGGTGTAGGGTGTTGGGGTTTCGCATTGTTCTCGCCAATGTGATGCGAGAGAGCTTACGAAGAGCGCCTTTTGTTGGCAGGAAACACAAGAGTGAGTTGCGATGCATTCTCAGAGAGCTTTTAACTGCGACGCTTTCGCGGGTGCTTCAGCATTGTTTGTGTTTTCCGACAAACCGGTTTGTGAGATTGAGATGTTGGAGAAATGGACACTTTCCATTTATGCGTATATGCCATATATGCGTCCATATAGACAGGTTCTGTAGTTCTTTTTGAGCAGGGAAGAAGAAAAGTGAAAAGTGAAGTTTTAGATTTTGAATTTAATTTGGTCTTAAATAATTTGTTTAGAAAATTTTGATAATTTTCTTTCTTGGTTTCTAAATTGTATTTTTGGAGTGGTGAGGTGGAGCGGTTGCCAACGTCGGATTGTGGCTGGAGGACAAGTGTTCTGAAGGGAGTATTTTTACGCGCTGGTTTAGTTTTGCCAGCTAGTGGTTTTTCGCTTTATTTTATTTGTGTCAGTCGGCCATTTAGTGTTTTGAATTTGAGGAATTTAATAGAGTTGGACAGGTTGTGTTCGGTCGTGATTTGTTTTGCTGAAGTGTTTCCGTCCTGGGAATTTCAAGTAGTTTGCTTGGAGTTTGTTTGGCCGTTTCCCCCTCTTCCTTATTCCTTTTTTTGTTTGTGTCGTCCCGCATCTGAGCCAAGTTGTTGCTGGACATCGAATTTTATCGAAGTCCAGCTGGTGAATAGATTCTGCAAAGAATCGTGCGAGGGATTTCAGACAGGGTTTTAAAAGTTTAGCTATCAGGTTTTCGCGTGTTCGTGTTGCTCGTTCGGCCGGGGATACCATACCGCGAGGGTCGGCTTAAATCCCACGCTTCGCGACTGTGCTATTCGGGCAAATAGGGAATTTAATTATCGCGTGGGGATTTTTGGTTTTATAGTTTTAAATAAAGTTTTAGTTAAAAATAGCGCGATAACTTGAGGGAAGACATACGGAAAAAGTTAGAAATGGCAAGTGCCAAGACAGCAAAGACGTACAATCTCAGGCGTAGAGATGTACAGTATTTACCACACGAGTTAGTATGGAGACGTAATTTTGTTTTGTCTGATGCTGCAAACTATTTTGCAGCGAAGTTAGCTCCGAAATTTGTTGGACCATTTAGGGTTAAAAAGAGGGTGTCTCCGTGGACATATGTTTTGGTTGCTCTCAGGAGACCAAGCAACTCTCGCGGAGGTAGAGGTGAGGTTGTCGCAGCAATAATTTGCGACTGCTGTTGTTGTTTTTTGTTTTTTTTTTTTTTTTATGTTTCCCTTTTGTTCGGGGCGACGGGCGAACAAAATCGGAGGAAATCACTCACGCACTAACCGAAAGAACGCTCTGAACAATTTTGTTAATTGCTATTATTTTTTTTTTGGTATAAATATATTTGTTTTGCTTAATTTGTTAAGCAAAGTATATATATTCTTGATCAGCATCACCTCCTGAGTCCATTAGTCCATGTCCGTCTGTCCGTCTGTCTGTCATTTTGCACGATAACTGTCGTAGCTTTTGAGGTATCGGCCAAATTTTGGGATTCCTCTTATTTTGGCGAATGATTGGACGGTATTGAAAATGGGCAACATCGGATAAGAGCCACGCCTACCTCCCATACAAAATGGTCGCCAATTTTATATTATTTTCGTTTATCTTGAGAAATACTGAACCGATTTGGATGCGGTTTCTTGCATTGGGATGGAAATGAGGTCGGGAACGAAATGGGAATGAAAACGAAATGGAATTGGACCGGAACAAAATGGAATTGGAACAAAATTTTTAAATGGATCAGGAAACTAAAATTATCGATAAATATTGGAAAATTATCGATAAAAAATCGATAGATTATCGAAAAATTATCGATAGATTATCGAAAAATTATCGATAAAATATCGAAAAATTATGGATAAAATATCAAAAAATTATGAATAAAATGTCGAAAAACTACGAATAAAATACCGATTTTCGATAAAATTACTAACATAAGGTCTCGGAATGTATCGTACTCGCATGTGCAGGGTATTATAGCTTCGGTCAGACCGAAGATAATTCTCTTACTAGTTTTTAGTTTTTTTTGAGCTGTGGAAAAAAAGTGTTGAAAGTTTAGAAGTTTTTGTTTCAAAAATAAAAAATATTTAATTAGTTTATTTAACGAGTGGTGTGAATTCTTTTTTAACTTGCTTCTCTTTCTGGTTTATTTTGGTGAAGGTGGTTCCAACATTGGATTGTGGCTGCAGATCAACTTTTACTAAGGGAGTATTGTTCCGCGCTGGTGCAGTTTTGCCAGCTAGTGGTTTTTAATGTTTTATTGTGGCAGTCGGCCCTTTAGTTTTGTATTAAAATTAATATATATACTTGTCCAGGTCTGTCTGTCTGTCTGTCTGTCTGTCTGTCTGTCTTTCTGTCTGTCTGTCTGTCCCTAACACTAACCGATTCAAAATTTACAACTTCACTTAAAAAATGTTTTTAAGTTGTTAACCTTCTTTTTTTTTATTGTTAGCCATTCTGGTGGTTTGTCCACACGACGCTGCGGTCGTGAGAAGGAACCAGAGCCACTTACAAATATATTCACACATATATATTTTTTCTTATAAATGTTAGCCGCCCTGGTGAGGTATCGAACCCACAACGCAGCGATTGTAAGTAAGATGAAGGTAGCGAACTAAGCGCTTTCTCACCAGAGCCACTAATGCTCATAAAATACCTTTACCTAATATCGATTAACTTCCCTGAAAGAAACAACTGACTCCCATTTTGCGGGATCAATAGGGTATACAGCTATTTTATAGTTACAATGGGTGAATCAAGCACATTTAGAGATGTAGATTGGTTTCGAACTAAACACAGGTAATGCAGAGGTAGTGTGTTCAAACCAAACTCAGTGATTTGCGCTTGGCTTTGTTTCGTTTATCTTTGAGAGAAGATTGCCGAACAAAAACCGAGTAATCTGTGAGGAAACCAGTTTTTCTAATCAGTTGCCATTTGTGAAGTGAATTAGAAGGTGGCGCTCCAATTTTTGATTGGTTTTCGTATAAAAAAGGAATAATTCCAAAAAAATTAAATAAAGTTAAAAAAAAATGGTTAATATCTCGAAAGCGTGTTTTTTTGTCATAAAGCCGGTTTGCATATGAAAAATAATATTCTTTTGGAGAAATGGCATTCGTTTTGTGTAAAGTGAAATATTTTCTAATAATTGAAAATGTTTGAAAAAATTTGGAATTTTCTAAATAAAATTTAATAAAAATGTGAAAAAATAAACAAAAATGTGAAAAATAGTGATTGTGAGTGATTTAATGCTACTAGAAATTTTTTTCAAAACTACCTATATTTTTAAGCACGCCGATGCGCGAAATAAATACAAAAGCAACGACTTTGGTTTTGGCATTCTAGTATTAAAATTAGTGCGTACAGTATGGTCAAAGAGTGAAATGCATAAAAAGGTAAAAAATTAATTTTGTTGAGAATGGTTTTTATATTTATTTTTACATAATTCCATATTTTTATTTTTACAGATTTTCGTTTATCTATTTTTTTAATTTTTACCGTTTCTTCCTTTCTTTTTTTTTGCAGATTTCAAATTTTTCATTATGTAATTTTTATTTAAAATTTTTCTTTCTATTTTTTTGTACAGTTTTATATTTTTACAATTTTTTCACTTTTATGTTTTTAGGTAATACCTTCGAAACCAGTAGTCGTGTTTTGTTTGCACACGAATAAAAAAATAAACGACAAGTTTCGACAAGATTTCGATTGCAACCAAAACACGAATAATGAATGCATTCATTGACCGATGTTATTAAAAATTATTAGCATAATTACATTTATACAAAACTATTTATAATAATAAAGTGCTACTTAAAAAAAATGAAGATTGGGTTTTTTTTGCGAAAATAGTTTTTAGATTTACCGAAAGCTAGTATGTAGCTAAGTCGTAGTAACTGGTTCTTAACTGGATACATGTATTGTATAGAGGCCAATTTTCCACCGCTAGGAAGGAGCTAGATCGTAGTGGCTACTTCCGAGCTGACCGGAGGTAATGCAGAGGTGGAAGGAGGTAGCTTCCTCCAATGACAACGCAATGTTAAATTCGCCACTTCACCACATGTGAAAGAGATTTGGGTGCGACCAGTACCCCCTACTGCATAACTAGTTCGGAACCATTTTGGAACTAGACCCATTTCTTGCAGGGTTCGACAAGCTGTATGCAAAACGCTTCCATGTATGTATATACACACACAAGAAAAAACTGACCCCCAATTTACTGGATCTATAGGGTATATAGTTATTTTATAGCTACAATCGGTAAATCAAGATTTGTAGAGCTGTAGATTGGTTCCGAACTAATCTCAGGTAATGCAGTGGTAGTGTGTTCAAACCAAACTCAGTGATTTGCGCTTGGCTTTGTTTCGTTTATCTTTGAGAGAAGATTGCCGAACAAAAACCGAGTAATCTGTGAGGGAACCAGTTTTTGTAATCAGTTGCCATTTGTGAAATGAATTAAAAGGTGGCGCTCCAATTTTTGTTTGGTTTTCGTATAAAAAAGAAATAATTCAAAAAAATAAATAAAGTTAAAAAAAAATGGTTAATATCTCGAAAGCGTGTTTTTTTTGTCATAAAGTCGGTTTGCATATGAAAAATAATATTCTTTTGGAGAAATGGCATTCGTTTTGTGTACAGTGAAATATTTTCTAATAATTGAAAATGTTTGAAAAAATTTTAAATTTTCTAAAAAAATTTAATAAAAATGTGAAAAAATATACAAAAATGTGAAAAATAGTGATTGTGAGTGATTTTATGCTAATAGAAATTTGTTTCAAAACTACCTATATTTTTAAGCACGCCGATGCGCGATATAAATACAAAAGCAACGATTTTGGTTTTGGCATTCCAGTATTAAAATTAGTGCGTACAGTATGGTCAAAGAGTGAAATGCATAATAGGGTAAAAAATTAATTTTGTTGAGAATGGTTTTTATATTTATTTTTACATAATTCCATATTTCTACAGATTTTTGTTTATCTATTTTTTTAATTTTTACCGTTTCTTCCTTTCTTTTTTTTGCAGATTTAAAATTTTTCATTATGTAATTTCTATTTAAAATTTTTTTTTTTTCTTTTTATTTTTTTTTTACAGTTTTATCTTTTTACAATTTTTCATTTTTATGTTTTCAGGTAATACCTTCGAAACCAGTAGTCGTGTTTTGTTTGCAAACGAATAAAAAAATAAACGGCAAGTTTCGACAAGATTTCGATTGCAACCAAAACACGACTAATGAATGCATTCATTGACCGTTGTTATTAAAAATTATTAGCATAATTACATAATTAAGTGCTACTTAAAAAAAATTAAGATTGAGTTTTTTTTGCGAAAATAGTTTTTAGATTTACCGAAAGCTAGTATGTAGCTAAGTCGTAGTAATTGGTTCTTAACTGGCTACAAGTATTGTATAGGGGCCCACCGCTAGGAAGGAGCTAGATCGTAGTGGCTACTTCCAAGCTGACCGGAGGTAATGCAGGGGTGGAAGCAGGTAGCTTCCTCCAATGACAACGCCATGTTAAATTCGCCACTTCACCACATGTGAAAGAGATTTGGGTGCGACCAGTACCACCTACTGCATAACTAGTTCGGAACCATTTCTTGCAGGTTATAAACAAATATAGCTTCGACCTAAAGCTGCCACCTTTAAGAAAATAACACTGCCACAAGACTACCGTTGCCACCTAACACTATTTTCACACATTACGGTGGTGTATTAGATTTTCATATTACACTTTCATATTACACTTTCCTATACACTGCATATATTCCCAGTACAACATTAAGGTCCGCACACATCAACGCGAAGCGAAACTTCATCAAAAATGTTTCTTGCATTTATAAATTAAAATTCCCGAAAAAAATACTACAAAATGAACATCTTTCTTAGAAGTCACTCAAGAAATTGTAAAAAGGAAATCAAAACTTAAAAAAATTTATTTCTCGGAAAGCAGATTCTTGCTACAATAAAAGATTCAGATTCGGTTTTAGTACGTCAAAATACATAATACGAAAATAAAAATTGAAAAAATCCAATGAATAAAACGCTTTGCATTGCAATAAAAATAATCGACAATGCGGCAGTCATAGGTTCAAGCCCGCCACCGGACGTATTTTTTTTAATCTATTGCTTGATATTCTTTTTTTAATCTTTCTTTTTTAATGAAACAGTTCAACTTTACACAATTACATCATCAAACAAAATTTCTTTCTATTCTTTACAAAATTTAATAAAAGTTCACATATTTCACAAATGAATTTCATATGTATATATAAATTATGGAGTTCACTATACGGCTTGGTTTACCTAACCGCCATTAGCTGAAATTATTTTATAGCTGCCTGTGGTCAGTTGGGTAGAGCTTCCGCTTTGTCTGCGGCAGTCTTGGGTTCAAACCCGTCACCGGTCGTATTTTTTTTTTAATCCATTGCTTGATATTTTTTTTTCTTTTTTTAATCTTTCTTTTTTAATTCTTTTTTAATGTAACTTTACACAATTACATCATCAAACAAAATTTTCTTTCTATTCTTTACAAAATTTAATAAAAAATTACAAATTTCACAAATTTCTAAAAAAAAAAATTACATATAAATTTTAAAAACATAGAAAACATTTTTGCACTTAAAATATATTTAGTAAACATTTAATTTTTTCAAATTAGTGTGTTTTTTTCCCGTGCATGGCACGGGCAAATTAACTAGTTAATAAGGTTTGTCAGGTTGTGTTTGGTCATTTTGTAATTTTGGTGAAATGTTTTCCTTTCTGGAAATTTCAAGTCGTGTTTTTCTGGAATTTTGTTTGGCCGTTTTCCTCGCTTCGCGACTGACTACGGATTTTAATTATCGCGTGGGGATTTTTGATTTTAGTTTTTTTTAAAGTTTAGATAAAAATAGCGCGATAAAGTAGCGTAACGAAAATGTCTTGTATGACTTAAATGTCTTATAATAATCTAGATAGTGAACTATCTAACTAACATTTTGAGAAATTTATAGGTTATTTTGGAGCCAAACCCTAAATCCAAAATCCGTTTCTAAAAATTTCGAATCGAATCCACAAAAAAAAAGATTTGGTCCCAAACCCAATTTTGACCCATTATATGTATCCATTTCTTGACATTTCCAATCGAATAGTGCAATAAAAAAATTTGAAAAATCATCACTTTTTGTTGTATACATATGTATGTTAGTCCGATTTAGCTGAACTTTCAAAAATTAATTTTGTATAAACATCCCCCACCCCACGGGAAATTCCTGCGTACGGGCCTGGATCAAAGTACATTTGGAAAAAAATTTTCGAGTTTAAAAATGTATATGTTCGAAAAAGGTTCACATAAAAATAGATAAAAACTAGAGAGTAGACTATATTCGGCTATGCCGAAACTGAAATACCCCCACACAGTAGGAAAAAGTATCTCGAACCATGCCCAAAATCCGTTTCTAAAAATTTCCAATCAAATCGATAAAAAAAAATTGATCTCAAGACCCCATTTTGACCCTTATATATGTGGTTTCGGAACCTCGGACCATGTCAATAATACGTTTCTAAGCATTTCCAATCGAATACAGCAACTTTTTTTCGGTGTATGGTAGCCACGCCCAGTTTTTGTCCGATTTGGCTGATTCTCGAACTTGATCTCAGTATTCACGAGAAAAGCATGTACCCAAAGTTTCAAGTCGATATCTCCAAAACTGCGACCGCTATCGTGCACACAATAAAAAAAGTAGGTAAATCTAACCAAAAAAGACGATTAAAAATGCAGCAACCAAGAAACGTTGTAAATGGAACCGACTCAAAGACAGAAAAAGCAATTATCCAATTCAGCGGAAAAAAAATAGATACATATAAGAAAAATAATGCAAGAAAAAGATAGCTGATGTGTTTGGTATTTCTGTAGATGTGTTGTATTGAAATATATTTATGAAGCTTAAATTAATTTAATGTAAGCCCAAGACTTTAAAAACGAGATAATTTACATTTTGTACACAAATTTGTCGGGCAACATCATTTCTACTGCGAATATATATAATATTCATTACTTAGAACTCACGCGCTTCCACAAAACGCAATATTTTAATATTTCATTAAGTTTACAATAATATTGTAATATTGAAATTAATGTTTTCCCGGGAAAAAACGAGTTGAAAAACATTCTGCACAATTTTTAAAATCATAAAATCACAATATTTGTTAATAATTAATTATAACATAGTTATAATTTGATTTTAAAAATTGTTTTCGAAATATCAAAAATGTAAAATGTAAACAAATTCGACGCCATCTTATAATTCGATTTTTTTGTATTCGATACAACCGGATACTTTCTTGTGAATACTTAATACTTTTTACGATAATTTTCATTCAATTTTGATTTGAAGTAAAATCTCTGAGTAAAGTAAATGCACGTAGCAATTGCTCTAAGACGTTTTTATTATTACGACCCAACAATTTTCATACAAACTTCCCTAAAATACCAACAATAGTATCGCATACTAATGGAACCAAGTACTTCATGAGTCAAGTGTCGAATATAAATTATTCATATATTATGCAGCACTTGTTGCTTTGAGAGCGTAAACGAGACAGCCATATATAATAATTTTTCTCTCTTGTATTAAATGTCATGCTGTTTCAGAATTATGAAATGTTTGCGGCATGGTTGCATTTCTGCATCGAGCGATGACATTGCGAATCATATGCCGAAATACGACCATGCTGGCAAATCATTTAACAATTTTTTGACGACAATTGTAGTTGCTGTTTGTGTTTTCCATATAAAATAAAAAATTGTTTTTTACAACGTCTTTTGGTTAGATTAACCTATCTTTTTTTTCTGTGTGCGGACGAACAGACGGACGGACAGACGGACGAACAGACAGACGGCCAGACAGACGGACGGACATGGCTAAATTGACTCCGGCGGTGATCCTGATCAAGAATATATATACTTTTCCATACTTGACACGCCCCCTTATGGGCGTTACAAACGATGTATCAAAGTTAGTATACCCTGCCACAGTGAGTGTGGGGGTATAAATATGCATACAATAAGCCTGATTGATTCTGAACAAAAAAATTGTTGCAATCGTTGCTCCATCTTGTTTCAGCCACGAGAAGCTATATTGTTATACCCTACACCTCATGAGGTATGGGTATATTCACTTTGGTCTGATGTCACTTTGGTCTGATGGTAACATCTAGGGTTACCAGACGTACTCTTTTAAAGAGTACAGTACTATTTTTTAGGCCCTCCTCTTTTTTACTCTCACTTTTTTCCCGAAAGTATTATTAAGTACTCTTTTTCTTATTTCTGTGACTTTACCATATAACAACTGAATGTATCGGCTCAGTAAGGTACCCAATTTTTACTATTCGTCAGAATTAAAATAGAAACCCTCAAATATTATTTTTGTTAGTGAAGCATCTTTTGTCACATTGCATTCAAAAAGTAAAACAAAAAATGTAGTATGAAACCTATCATTATACCCCCACACTCACTGTGGCAGGGTATACTCACTTTGTCACAACGTTTGTAACGCCCATAAGGAGGCGTGTCCGGTATGGAAAAGTATATATATTCTTGATCAGTATCACCTCCTGAGTCGATTTAGCGATGTCCGTCTGTCTGTCCGTCTGTCCGTCTGTCCGTCCGCACGATAGCGGTCGCAGTTTTGGAGATATCGACTTGAAACTTTGGGTACATGTTTTTCTCGTGAATACTGAGATCAAGTTCGAGAATCAGCCAAATCGGACAAAAACTGGGCGTGGCTCCCATACACCGAAAAAAAAGGTAAAAATTTTTTATTGTTGTATTCGATTGGAAATGTTTAGAAACGTATTTTTGACATGGTCCGAGGTTCCGAAGCCACATATATAAGGGTCTAAATAGGGTCTTGAGACCAATTTTTTTTTTTTTGTGGATTTAATTGGATATTTTTAGAAATGGATTTTGGACATGGTCCGGGCTCCAAAACCACCTATAATTGGCTCAAAATAGGGTCTTGAGACCACATTTTTATATGTTCGAGGTACTTCTTCCTACTGTGTGGGGGTATTTCAACTTCGGTATAGCCGAAGATAGTCCACTCTCTAGTTTTTTTAACAGAAATATCAAAAACAATTTTGAATGTCTTTATCGAAAACAATTCAAACATATTTCTAAATTTTTCAATTTCTTGAGGAAGGATCGAAACATTAGCACCCAGAGTCTAAAATTTAGTATTATACCTTTCAACCGTTTAATTTGTTTGTCACCTAGAAAAATATGAATGGAATCTCAAATATTGATAAAAATGTTTGTCCTTCCATAAATATTATTTCTCCAAAGGATTGTTTGCGGGAAGTACAAGAAACGAGAACCCCAAAAAGGCTTGTTGTTGTGCAACCTAAAAAATCTATTTTCGTGTCCAGATTTGCACCAGACACATTAACTGAAGATATTATATTTTATATTGATTCTAAACTCAATAAAACCGGTAATAATATAAATGCTTTTAAATTCCACTTTTCATACGCTAGAAACATTTCATCTTTCAAATTATCTGTTCCTGCAGAATTGTTTGATGAGATTGTTAATAAAAATTTTTGGCCGGATAAAACTTTAGTTCGTGAATTTGTTTATAAAGAGAAATCAAATCTAGTAAATCCAGTTCAACTTCCTCAAAGAAAATTAAATTCTAATCAAAAAAACTAAATAAAGTCCCGAATAATGTGGTTTGTCTTCTGTACCAAAATGTTCGAGGGCTAAATACAAAGTTGAACGATATTTATATTAAAAGTTTCGATTGTAGTCATAATGTCTTGGTATTTACCGAAACTTGGCTTAAACCAAATATTTTTGATTCAGAAATTCTGTGTGCTGGGTATCAAATTTTTCGGAGGGATCGTAAATGCAGGACTGGTGGTGGAGTCCTCATTGCAGTAAAAAACCTTTTTTCATCTGAGGAAGTCATACTTTCAGATGTCTCTGACTTGGAATTTATTTGTGTACGAATTCGAGTTTTTAGTATCGATATTTTCGTTACTTGCTCGTATATCCCACCGAATTCCGATATTACCGTTTATCTAAGACATATGTCGCTTATATCATTGGTTTACTCAAATGTTAAACCTGCCGATTCCATTGTTGTTTTTGGAGACTTTAATTTACCGAATATATCTTGGAATTTTTGTGGCGATTCAAACCAGTTTCTTCCGTATTCTTCTCGTGACTGTTTAAATGACTTTCTGGATTCATTTTCAGATATGAGTTTACAACAAGTAAACGGGATTGAAAATAAGAATAGTAGAATTTTGGATTTAATTTATGTTGATGACTCTTCGAAGTTTTCAGTGCAACGCTGTGATGCTTTTGCATGTCCAGAAGATAACCATCACCCAACACTTGAATTATCTTTCGAATTTGTTCAAAACAACTTAGAACCAGTTTCTACACCGTTGAAGTCATTTTTTTGCTTCAAGAATACAAATTTTGTTAAAATGAACCAACTCTTATCTGAAACAAGTTGGGACATGAACTTTGAAGATGTTGACGACTGTGTATCAATTTTCAATTGTACGCTCAGCAAAGTCTTCGAGATATGTGTTCCAAAGAACATTAAAAAGAATTCGAATGAACTTGGTGCTGTATGGTTTACAAAAGAATTGAGGAAACTAAAAACTTCGAAAACTCGGGCATTTAAAACATATAAAAGAACTTTAAACCTTCAAGATTATTCAAAATATTCGCTTCTGAGACATAAATATCAAGTACTTAATAAAAAATGCTATGATGAATATTTGAACGATTTGAAATCCAAAATGAAATACGATTCTAAAACTTTTTATAACTTTGTAAATTCAAAAAGGAAAAACACTGGTTTTCCAACTACAATGAAATGGAATGATCGTGAGTCCAACAATCCTACTGAGATTTCCAATATGTTTGCTGACTCCTTCAAAACGACATTTTCTGATAATACTTATGGCAACACATCGTATCCATATAACATCCCCACTTATAATTCCATTCTCAATCCTGTTATAGAATCTGATGATGTCTTACAACACCTAAAATCGTTGAAATATTCATATAGTACTGGTCCAGATAATATTCCTAGCTGTATTTTGAAAGTTTGTGCAGAAAATTTATACATTCCACTTTCAAATATATTTAATGCCTCTATTGAAAGAGGTTATTTTCCGAATTCCTGCAAAGAGTCATACATTATTCCTCTTTATAAAAGTGGAACCAAATCATTCGTATCTAACTATAGAGGTATTGCAAAACTTAGCACAATACCAAAGTTATTTGAACAAGTTGTCACAAAGCAATTGGTTCACTCGGTCACAACTTTAATATCTCCTTAACAGCATGGTTTTCTGAGAGGTAGATCAACATCTACAAATTTATTGGAATTTTCTTCATTAACAATAAAGGGATTTTCAAAGAATCTTCAAACAGATGTCATATATACTGATTTTAGTAAAGCTTTTGATAAAGTTAATCATTATTTGTTGATTGAAAAGCTTAAAAGATACGGATTCCTAGTTCTTCTTTTAAAATGGGTAGAATCGTATCTGACAAATCGGAAGCAACAGGTGTTATTCGAATCATCAACATCAAAAACTATAGATGTCTCCTCTGGAGTTCCTCAAGGAAGTCACTTAGGTCCTATTCTGTTTAATCTTTTCATAAATGACCTTCCTTCTGTCATTAAACATTCGAATGTACTGTTGTATGCTGATGACGTTAAATTGTTTCTATCCTATGACATCTTAGATCAACATAAGTTGTTACAATCACATCTGACCAGTATAGCTATCTGGTGTGATAATAACTTAATGGAACTGAACCTGAAAAAATGTAAATTTATGACATTTGCTAGAAGACACCAACTTTCATCGCTGTATCATATAAATAACTGTAATCTAGAAAAGGTTTTTACTTTTGTGGACCTGGGTGTTACTATGGACCCAAAACTTCGCTTTCATCTATATATTGACTTATGTGTGAATAAGGCGAGGGGTGTTCTAGGTTGCATTAAAAGATGGTCAAAAGAATTTAATGACCCATTCGTTACCAAAAGTCTTTACATATCACTTCTAAGACCAATTTTGGAATATGCATCAGTCTTGTGGAATCCACAATACAACTGCCACTCTGATAGAATTGAATCGGTTCAAAAACAATTTTTATTATTTGCTTTAAGAAACCTTCGCTGGAATCCGAATCAGAACCTACCTCCATACGAAAATCGTTTAAAACTCTTGGACATCCCTACTCTAAAAAATAGAAGAACGATGCTTAATGTAACATTTTTGATTAAATTGATAAATGGCTCTCTGAATTCTACATTTTTGCTTCAAGAAATTGATTTTAATATCCCAACCCGTCGTTCCAGATCTTTCATTCCTTTGATATTAAGTATGTGCCGCTCTAATTACGCGCAGAATGAACCTTTTCGTTGTATTTGTAGCGATTTTAATAGCCTGTATTCTGTCTTTGACCTGTCAGATTCACTTAATAAAACTAAAACTTTTATTTTAAATGCACTTGATCACACTTAAGCCTTTGTTGCTCTTTGAGTTTTTGGACCGCTTAGGGTCTAACAAAATGACAGGGTTGCCAAACTCCACAAAGATCGGCATTGTCGATTTTTTGAAAGTGTTGTATTTTTGTTGTATTTTATATTTATATTTCAGCAGAATTTTGTTTTTTACTGTATATTGTATACAAATAAAACAAAATTTTTAGCTGAATTCACATTCGTTCCGTTACTGTTTACTTAACTGTTCTATTTGTATTTGTTTTTTTATATTTCGTATAAAAAAACAAAATACTAAAATTAATATTTGTAATCTTTGTCGCGTAAATTAACTGTTTGGATTGTTTTGTCTTTGTATTTTTGTTAAGTCTAATATCGCAAAGTAGGCATAAATTATATTTGATCAAATTCATATTCGTCGCATGAATTCTGATGCTTCATAATATTTTCTTTTAATTCTATTGTTTATTATCACGTTAATCCTATATTATGTTATGTTTGGAAGAATTCTCTCTTGCATTCATAACCTAATTCGCGTTTTATTAATATGCGTTTTATCAGCTGATGATTTTAATCTGTAGCTGAAACGAATTTCCAAATATGTTTACCAGCGATCGGTTGCACAGCGTAATCCGGATTACGGCTGTTCGGTCACCAAATCCGTGCGTCATGCGGATGTGCCCCTCGGTCGGTTGGGCGGGTTAGTGGGACCGTTGGGATTCGTCGTTATAGAGAATTTAACTATTTTATTTAACTTTAAACGAAGTTAACTTTTCAACGCAATTAACTTTTTAATTTTACGAAGTTAAATTCTCGATTAACTATGCCCAGCTTTGGATAACTGTCGTAGCTTTTGAGCTATCGACCCCAAATTTTGGGATTCCTCTTATTTTGGCGAAAGATTGGACGGTATGGAAAATAGGCAACATCGGATAAGAGCCACGCCCACCTCCCATACAAAAAGGCCGCCAATTTTATATTATTTTCGTTTAACTTGAGAAATACTTAACCAATTTGGATGCGGTTTTTTGCATTGGGTTGGAAATGAGGTCGGGAACGAAATAGGAATGAAACCAGAACAAACTGGAATTGGACCGGAACAAAATGGAATTGGAACACAATTTTTAAATGGATCAGGAAACTAAAATTATCGATAAATATTGGAAAATTATCGATAAAATATCGATTAATTATCGAAAAATTATCGATAAATTATCAAAAAATTATCGACAAATTATCGATAAATTATCAAAAAATTATCGACAAATTATCGAAAAATTATCGATAAAAAATCGAAAAATTATCAATAAAAATTCGAAAAATTATCGATAAAAATTCGAAAAATTATCGATAAAAAATCGAAATACTATCGATAAATTATCAAAAAATTATCGATAAAAAATCGAAAAATTATCGATAAAAAATAAATTATCGATAAAAATCGATTAAAAATTGATAAATTATCGAAAAAAATCGATAAAATATCGAAAAATTATGAATAAAATATCGAAAAACTATCAATAAAACACCGATTTTCGATAAAATTACTAACATATGGTCTCAGAATGTATCGTACTCGCAAGTGGAGGGTATTATAGCTTCGGTCAGACCGAAGATAATTCTCTTACTAGTTGAACTTGTCTTTGATTTTTCTTATACAATTTCATACAATTCATCCTGTAGAATTGGGATTATATCTAAATAAGTATATTCCTACATAAAAAAAAGTGAGTAAGTTTCAGTCGATCAAGCCGACTTATATATACCCTACACCTACTGGGCCATACTTGAGCCGCAATCTTGAATTTTGAGAATGCGACATCAAATTCGATATCAGCGACTCCCAAAACCCCCCTATACAAAATTTTATACTATTTTGATGAAATCTTAATATTTTGGCCGCCATATTGGTTTCGCCATCTTGAATTTTGAAAATGCGACATCAAATTCGAAATCAGCGACCCTAAAAACTCTCCTATACAAAACTTCATACCGTTTTGATGAAATCTTAAAATTTCGGCCGCCTTATTGGTTCCGCCATCTTGAATTTAAAAATTTTGACACCAAATTCGAAATCAGCGACCCCGAAAACCCCACAATATAAAATTTCATACTGTTTTGATGAAATCTCAAAATTACGGTAAAAACGCGATTTTCACTGATATGGGAGGTAGTCGTGGCAGTCGACCGATTCCGCCCATTTGCAGTACCAACTCGTTTTAGGGCCTAAAAAAGATAAATTCAAAATTTGGGATCCCTAGCTTTCTTCTAGTTCCTGCAATTGTGTTTACAAGAAAAGTGGAAAAGGGGCTCGGGCCGCCTGAGTTAGGTGACATCGTCACGATGCCACCTAAACCACCACAACGGCCAGCAATATTTTAATTCTTCTTCTTATTCTTGTAGTGTGGGAATATGCATGATCAGCATAATACATTAAAATCACCTACAAGAATAAGAAGAAGGAGCGTAAGAATGTACTTTGTAGTTTTTAAGTTTGAATAATAAAGTTAGTCTTAAAGCAGCAACAAAATGAGTTTGTTTTAATTCGAAACAAAATAGCTACGGAACTCAGCTATTTCACTGGCGCAGTCGGCAACGGATTTTTTTAAAGTACTTTTTCACAATAAGTTCAGATACGTAGTTGGTAAAAGTAAAATTTACTTACCAACGTAGAAACTAAAACAAGTGTTAAAAAAAAGAAATAAATAAATAAATTAACCGTAAAACACGATCGAACAATTTAAGAACAAGTATTAAGAATAATTATTATTAGCCGTGCATAAAACAGTGCATTAAACAAAATCCAAAAAATTTAAAAAAATCAAAATTAATCGCCAAAAAAGCTTTGACAAAAACAGAAAAATGTCAGACAATGAACAAATAGCGCAGTGCTTGGCAGCGCTGACGGCGATAGTGTCGCAGCAGCAACAACAGCAAGGCGGTAGGGCGAGAATCGAGGCAAACTTGCCGTACATGCAGCCCTTTACTGGTGAGAGAGTGACTCTGCAGGCGTTCATAGCAGCCGTTACACAAGCGATCCAGGATCATCCTGGAAATGAAGGCGAAATATATACAATTGTGAGAAACCAAAAAATTAAGGGGAAATTTCGGTGCTTAAAGTAAGGTCAATTTTAGAATTAGACAATAAGCTTAGGGCATTGGTAGAGCATGTCAGTGAATATATTGTTTATGATGAAAATAGCATAGCTATGACAGATATATTCAGTGGTATGCTAGTTCAAAGAACCAAACAGTTAGTAGCTGGGCCATTGGCTTATGCTATAATGAAAAAATGCAATTTAACGGAAATCAGAAATATAGTTAATGATTTCATTGGGCAAGATTATGGGAATCTTAATAAAGCCATAAACTTTCCGAATAATAATTTTGACAAATGAAATTCAGAACAAAAATTGTAAAAAACTAGAGAGTGGACTATCTTCGGCTATACCGAAGCTGAAATACCCCCACACAGTAGGAAGAAGTACCTTGAACATAAAAAATTGTGGTCTCAAGACCCTATTTTGAGCCAATTATAGGTGGTTTTGGAGCCCGGACCATGTCCAAAATCCATTTCTAAAAATTTCCAATTAAATCCACAAAAAAAAAAAAAAAAAAGTCTCAAGACCCCATTTAGACCCTTATATATGTGGCTGCGGAACCTCGGACCATGTCAAAAATACGTTTCTAAACATTTCCAATCGAATACAACAATAAAAAATTTTTACCTTTTTTTTCGGTGTATGGGAGCCACGCCCAGTTTTTGTCCGATTTGGCTGATTCTCGAACTTGATCTCAGTATTCACGAGAAAAACATGTAAAAAAAGTTTCAAGTCGATATCTCCAAAACTGCGACCGCTATCGTGCGGACGGACAGACGGACAGACGGACAGACGGACAGACGGACAGACGGACAGACGGACGGACAGACAGACGGACATCGCTAAATCGACTCAGGAGGTGATACTGATCAAGAATATATATACTTTTCCATACCGGACACGCCTCCTTATGGGCGTTACAAACGTTGTGACAAAGTTAGTATACCCTGCCACAGTGAGTGTGGGGGTATAAAAAGAAAATAGTTGGCAACCAAGAGGTTCTAATAGTAATAACAGCCAACAACAAAAGAAGAGGGATAACAATTGGCAGCCAAGTGCCCAACAACAAAATAATAGGGTACACAATTTAAATAACAAGCCAAGTTCCCATCAACAAAATAGACAAACACCAGAGCCTATGGACGTAGATGTGTTAAGCAGGCCGGAAACAAATACAGTTGAAGACGAGTTTTTTACAAACTAGCCTCGGACGATAATAAAATATTAATAGCATTGACATTTCAGACAGAAAAATACATAGCTTTAGTAGATACGGGGTCTACCATAAGCATATTCAATGAAAATAATATTTTAAAAAATAAATTCAAACTATGTAACAATTCCACTTTAATAAAAACCATTCAAGGGGAAATCAGTACTCGTAATAAGATAGTAGCAACGTCATGTCCCACAGAATTTAGGTATCCTGAAAATGCCAGAATGAAATGGATTGCAATAGCATTAGAAAAACCATACGATTTATTGATATGAATGGATTGGATCAAACGAAATGTAAAAGAAAAAAATATTGGAAAGCAGGAAATTATTATGTCTAATGGAGTGAGTCTACCATTTTTATCCAAGAAGTTAATGTGTTAGAAGTAAGCGGAGAACAACATCTTCAATTAGACTATTTAAAGAAGAAAGAAAGGACCTTGTTGAGAAATTAACTTTTGTACAAAGAAGGTGATGTGTTGACTAACACAAATACCGTAGTGCGTGAGATTAATACAACAACACCGGAACACATAAATTCTACACTTTATCGATATCCTCCAAAGCACGAAGCTGAGGTAAGGAAACAAATGGAAGAGATGGAACGACAAGGCATTATTAGGTAGAGTAATAGTAGATATAGCTCACCGATTATTGTGGTACCCAAAAAAATAGATGGCTCGGGAATTCAAAAATATAGAATTGTGGTGGACTACAGGAGGTTAAATAATGTTACATTGGATGATAAGTACCCTTTACCTAATATAGAAAGCGTTCCAGATAAATTAGGGAAGGTCCAATACTTCAGTACGGTAGATTTGGCAAAAGGATACCATCAAATTAATCCAGAGATTAATGAATGAAATTTTCCGAGAATACATAAATAAAATTTGTGTAGTATATCTTGATGATATTCTAGTATTTTCTACAACGTTAGAAGAACATGAAAAATCCTTGAGCAAAATATTTTCTAAACTGGAAAAACTTAATTTGAAAATTCAAACAGACAAGTGTAGTTTTCTAAAAAGAGATACGGAATTTTTAGGACATATTTTAACAACATATGGGTTAAAGCCAAATCCATATAAGATAAAAGTCATTCAAGAAATGGAAATACCGAAAACTAACAGACAATTAAAAGGATTTCTAGGAGTGACAGATTCTACAGAAAATTAATTAAAGATTATTCGAAAATTGCCTATCCTATGATTAAATATCAAAAAAAGGACAATGAAATAAATGTTAACGACCCCCAATACAAAGCAGCATTTGAAAATTTAAAAAGTTTAATTCCTTCACACCCAATTTTAAAATTTCCAGAATATGATAAACCATTTGTAGTTACAACCGATGCAAGCGATCATGCTGTCGGGGCAGTGTTGGCACAACAGGGACATCCTGTTTGCTATGTATCTAGAACCCTTAACGATCATGAAAAAAACTATAGTACCACTGACAAAGAATTTTTAGCAATTATTTTTGCTGTGAATTACTTTAGACCGTATTTGTACGGAAATAAATTTAAAATAGTAACTGATCATGAACCAATAAAGTTCCTTAACACTAAATATAAAGGAAAGGAAATTTCTCAGAGACATCAAAGGTGGTTATTGAAACTGCAGGAGTCAAACTACGAAATTGAGTATTTACGAGGTAAAGAGAATTATGTAGCAGACTTTTTGAGCAGGCTAGAAAACGAAAATAAAATTATCAATGAAAATAACGTAGAAACAAATTTTGAAATTTCTGACTCTAATACAATATACTCAGCAGATGAGAATCATTTATATCACATAAGTATCAAGGAGGAGATAGTACACAAATATAGAACCCAAATTATAGTAACTTATAATCCAGAAGCTGAAATGCAAACATTGCATAAAAGAAAAATTATTGGAATTAATCCAAGTGAAGATGAAAGTTCTATTAAAGAAATTTTAAAGCGACACATAAAAAAAAGGAAAGGTTGGAATTTTTCAGAAGTCACAGATGCAGCTTACCACAAAATTTAGTTAATCTTAATTTCAATGCATTCTGAAGATAGGTTAGGTTAGGTTAGGGTGGCGGCTATAAGCCTCGCATAGACCACAATGGGTCCATAGAAATACCACAAAGCTCTCTTATCCTTTACGTGAAGATTGTAGACCTTCTTCCATGGTATTATGAAGATAACAACATAAAATTCGTTAAGTGTTTTAGTACAGAAATAGAAGAAGAAGAATAACTACATAAGCAGTTATTTCTTTACCATATTAAGGAGTCTATGCACAGTGGTATAAATGAATGTTATTATAAACTAAAAGATATAACCAAAGAAAATTATAATGGATAATGAATTTAAGGCACAACAATTAATTAAATTTTTCAGGGAGGAGAATGTAGAGGTTCATTTAACCAAACCTAACAGCCACACCGGCAATGCCGATATAGAAAGACTTCACTCAACCCTCTTAGAAAAATAACAGGAATGGAGGATAAGGAACTTTCTGTGGAAATGTTCCTGCAGATGGTGATAGGAAACTATAACGATCGATATCACTCTACAATCAAATGTACTCCTAGAGAAGCAAAATAAACTGTAGAAATTGAAAAATTACAAGATAGGAAGAACCAAACGAAGAACTATAAAATACACAAAAGAAATTTAAACAGAGAAAATTACGTGGATAAAAGAACAACGGGACCTATTAGAAATTATAAAAGGCTTAGGCATAAAGATACACCTTATTATGGATACAATCCTTTATTAAATGTACATGTTTCAAATATTAAAAGACCATTAAAATTCACAGGTTTACACCTTGATAGCAGTGTTCTTAATGACAGTGGCAGCTACACATGGGCTAATACAGGTGAATTGAATCGATGAGGATACAGGATATCTGAAAATAAAACTTAGAAAAGTTGAAACAATTAATCAGACAAATACCGCAGTGCACATCATTGATCCAAATGAGATAAATTAAATACTTACCGAAATAGAAACTAACGTACAAAAAGTCGATATTGATAACAGAAACATATTTAATGCGGAAATTGACTCTATTCGAGCTAAAATAAAAACAATTCTTCCAGGGAACATCCGACAGAAGAGGGGTTTAGCTAATTTGGTTGGAAGTACTTTCAAATAGTTATTTGGTACATTGGATAATGAAGACCGCGAAGAAATTTTGGATCACTTACAAGTAACGGAAAAAAATAATCACAATGTTATAAATTCAGTAAACAAACAGATTGTTATAAATGAACATTTTCATGAAAAGTTAAGTGTACTACGAAAACCGGTTGAAGAGGACAGATTTAAAATGACGGGAGCAATTAAAGAAATAAAAGAAAGACATAATGAAATAATAAAACGTTTGTTATATACTGATCAAATGACAAAATGAAAATATGAAATTGACTTTTATAAACTAAAATTATTAAAAATAGGCGTTATGGACTATAAGAACCAAAAATTGATAATAGCTATAAAAATTCCAAGGAATTATGTACTTACTGATCTTAAGATAATTACACCATTACCAAATAAAAAATATATTGAAATAGATGAAGAAAATGAATATATTGTTGAAATAGAAGACAAAATTTTAAAATATCAAGAAAAAACTGCTCTTAAAAATCTAAAGAAAAGTAAAAATTGTATTTTTAAAAGCCAATGTAAATTTAAAATAAATAATAGCACCAAAGTAGAAGTTCTAGACGACGAAACTCTGTTAATAAAAAATGCAAAAAACGAGAAAATGTTACGAAATTGTGATGATAGGAAGTTAATTATAAATAACAACAATTTCATTTCATTTTGTAATTGTGAATTAAAATTGTATGGTGAAACTTTTTATAATAATAAGAAAATCACACAAGAAAAATATTTTTACCAAAATTCAGAAGAAATTAATCAAACCAAAATAAAAAATGTAATATTCGAAAACATTGCAACCAAAAATTTTAACAACGCAAAAGAAATCGAAGAAATTAAATTTCAAGCAAAAATAACAAATGGCATTAGTTTGACAACCATTTTGATTATAACTAGTGTTATAGTTATATTTATATTTATATTGTTAAAAAAAAAAGACAATTAAATTAAGTTAAAAATGGAAAACAAAACAATTGAAAGAATTCAGGAGAATTCTAACTCAGGCGTTGGTGGAGTTATGGGTATCGTCACGATGCCACAACGGCCAGCAATATTTTAATTCTTCTTCTTATTCTGTAGAGTGGGAATATGCATGATCATTAAAATCACCTACAAGAATAAGAAGAAGGAGAGTAAAATTAGTCTTAAAGCAGCAACCAAATGAATTTGTTTTAATTCAAAACAAAATAGCTACGGAACTCAGCTATTTCACTCGGGCGCCACTTGTTCCAGGGGGGGGGGCATTTTACATTGATTTTATTTATGTTTTTTTATTTTTAATTTAAAACACGCAGACAGAAAATTTATTGTAAGTGATGGGCGTCTCTTTTTTTCTTCATAGGAATAAGAAAAGTGGTTTTTCCCTTTCAAACAAAAAAATTTAAAAAATTCCCCTTAAGGCTTGAAATTGGAAACCTAAGAGTTTTGGGTGTAATACAATTTTTTAAGCCACTATCGGAAACGATCAGACGATTTTTTTTTTTTAGGATACCTCTAATTTAATTTGGTATGGTTTGTTCCTATTTTCATTGCTGATTTTGAAGTGGCCAAAATCCAAATTGCAGGAAATAATTAAAAGGACATTTATTTTCTGCTTCTTAACAGGTTTTAGGGTTATATAGGGTGTTATTTTAGCTTTACAACTTCAAAGTTCAATAAAATGGCTAAAAATGTAAATTTTTAAAGGTTTTTGTTAAATGCAATTTTCACACGTCCATTAAAACGATATGAATTGTTGAAGACGATGTTCAGCGAATAAATTTTGTCGCATCGGAACACAGTGTATATGGATAAGCCAATAACGAATGTGCAACTGGAGGCCGGTATATCGCGCGTAATTGCCGAATTAGTCCGGAAATAGTCGAAAAAGATTGAAAAACAGCTGAAAATTTTCATTTTGGACGGACAATCAAAATCTAGACGCGTTGGTTATATGTCCAAAACCTTTTTAACAACAAAATTGTCGTTAAAAATACTATATAATTAAGAAATCTTTAAAAAATAAACATTTTTAAATTTGTAAATCTCAAAAAAACCATATATTTTAAAAAACTAGTTTTTAACTCTTTTTGTTTATTTCATAATTTTTCTTTAGTAGTTCGACTGAAGTTCTGATTTTTTCTTAAGTTTTTTAAATTACTTAATATGTTGAGTTTTTTTTATTTTTAACAAGTCTCAAAGGGTAATAAAATTTAGTCTGATAAAATATCTACATAAATAAATGAACTGAATAAATTAAATCTAAAAAGAATTACTTTCCAAATTGAGCTTAATTTGTCATACAATTTTAGCTACATAGCGGCAATTAAAATATTTGCCCCGGGTGCCAAAATGCCTACAGCCGGGCCTGTCAAGAGTGATAATTGCACACACATATTCTGTGTGCCCATGGCTACATATTTCCGAGACGAATTTTTTCGAAAAAGGGGCTTGGCAATGGGAGTGTTCAAGAATGCATGGGTAATTTACTAGTTTATCTATATTTTTCAATCTTCAAACCAGGGCATATTTTAGTGGGTTTCAGCACCCACAATGAGTACTTGTAAATTGAAATTGGCAGTTGTAAAACCAAATATAGGTAGTGGAATTTTAAATTGAAGCCATTCTATAACTACAACTGCATTCAATGCTCTTACTAGAACTGCGCTCGCAGTGCTACACTCTGCATTTCGTTCATGTGACATTCGTTGTACGTCTTGTTTCAATAATCGCAAAGTCGTGAAATTATTCGGTGATGGTAGAAAGGCACCGCAGATTTGTACTACGGGGACTCGATTTAAAAAGTTCTAAAAACTACATATCGCTCATTCCCTGCAATAAAGACAAAACTCAAAAAATCATATACTTGGGAAATCACTATTTAGAATTTTAAATTTCAGTTGAAATATAAATTTAAGTTTAAATTTAAATATGAATATGAATTCTGTCTCTTGGCAGATAAATATATGAGGATCCTAGTGGCATTCATAACTCCAAAAACCCGAATTTTGAGTTGCAGGGAATAAGCGATATGCATATAAATGTAAATAAAAAGTATTTACAAGCATATGAAAACGTGGTAGTTTCTTTGGTTGATTTGGGTAGTTGTAAAAAATCCTTAAAATATGCCCTGCTTCAAACTTGAAAAATTTAGTTTTAAAAAACGTCAACGGCAACAAAACGTCAAAACGTCATTCGGATCGAAACACGTCGATATGACGTCAAATACGTCAACCTGCTGTAAGTGCTGGCAGGTAGAAATGACTGCAAAAAAAAATTTAAATTTATCCACCTGCTCAATTATCACTCAAAATTGTTTAGTTTGTCCCACCAAGGAGTATTTAAAGAAATTATCAAACGTTGAAGAAGGCTCCCATTTAACAAATGCGTTCGTGTTTATTTTACTTTACAGTTTTATAAAGTTGTGCAAGTAGTTGAATGTGATGTGTGAAGTTTAGGTCAACATCAATCATTCTTGTAATAGAAACGGCGTTCGAAATTGAGTTGTCAAGGTGTAGAACTATGGTATGGAATAGGTATTTATGCTATTTGTCCAACGCACTGTTTTCTTGTCTTATTAACACCTATTTGTTATGTTTCCCAAAGTCACGCATCTTTTTATTTTTTGATTAAAGCCAGTTTGTTTTCCTATTAAAATGCTTGTACTGCTCAAATCACCATTGGCGGTTATGTATTTATCTAATTGGAGTATATCATTGACAAAAAATATGTATATTAACACTTTAAGAATGGTTTATGGAAGATGAAAAGGGTCATCAAAATAACAACTTAATTTGCGGTTGAAAAACAGCTGCACTCTCTCACACACAAACTTAGTATATCTGTTAATTTAAGCTCTCTTTCCTACTTGCTGCTTATTCGTTCGATGCTTTCGTATAGCCAATAAATGAAATCTTCCTTCTCTCTTCGACTGAAATGATTTGATGTGTAAATTAAGGGATGCTGAGATAAGTTTCAGAAGACGTGCAAAAATGGTAATTTCTGGGCGGAGTCGACGATTAGTTTATACGCTGAGTGGAGAAGTAATCCACATTTATGGTGGCAATTTTAGTTTCGTGTGATAAGTGATTGACGACGATTAGCTGCGTAAAGCCTTGTAATTACGTTACCAAAGTCGTACACTGTCAAATGAGTTGGTTCTATAAAAACCGTGCGGAATCCGAAATGATCTCTTTGGAAGAGGATGTGGAAAGTGTTTGCAACTCGGAAATAGTATGTAATGAGATCAGTGATAATGAGTGTGATGATTTTAAATCGAATGTGTCATATGATCACTTGCGATATTCTAATAAAGCATTAAAAGCCACGGGAAATTGTCCATTTAGCATTGAAAGTATATTGGGGCGACCTAACAGTTCATTGAATAATAGCGATACAACACAGAGAATAGAAACCGATGAATTGCAGCAGCAACTTAACAAACCAGTGGCTTCGGCATCTTCATTCGTTCGTGGCACTCGTAAGTGTTTCGTAGTGTTTTGCCATACAATTTTCTGTAGTGTAATTGTCACGGACGTTCCCCCCCTTAACTTCAACAATAATAGTAAAAATTGTAAAGTTGTTAAGAAATTTATCAGAACTTAAGTGAAAGTCTGTCATATATATTTTATAAAAAAACTTGCGAGTACCAAAAAATGTAAAATTGCAATTCTAGTATTCGATATTAAGCTTTATGAGCCCAAAGGCTCATAAAAATTGATTGCAATTTTAGTGGGATTGAGCACCCACACGGAAAAAAAATCGGTAGATTTAACCGAAAAAGACAGTTAAAAACGCTCCAACCCTTCTTCGTCGGTTAATCTAACGGACGAGAAGTGGTTGATTTACTTTAATAATTTGTTGGTTTACAATTTGAATTGTAAACATACAACAAAAATTTGTTTCAATACATATTTTTTTAATAAAAAAACTTTTTTCGATGAATTTACTTTTTTTTATTTGAAAACAAGCCCCAACAACCAAAAAAACATATTAAACACAAAAATATATTTCGAAAATGCAAGATTGCTTGTTTAAAAAAATAAATATTAGCTTGAGCGCATAACTGACACAAGCTCTCATTATAACCCTTATATTAACTTGCTTTGGCTTGACTATATATATATATATATATATATATATATATATATATATATATATATATCCTCAAATCTGCGGCGAGCTTTTTCATACACTTCAACATGAGCTAGAGAGCTGAAATTTGGAACACTGATAGAACTCCGGTGACAATGCATTCTATTAAATTGTTGGGTCCATCAAAGGCGTAGGGGGCCGTGAGGGGACTCAAACCCCTTTTTCTTAAACATGGCATAACTTCCGATTCCTTCGAGCTACATTGATGAAATGGTAGGTTCTTATTGACAAAATAAAATTGTACACCCTTTGATGGGGAGGGTTATGGAGCCTTTTTAAAGTTCAGGATGAACTAACGTTCATATTTTTTAAGCTACAGGACTCAAATTTTGTACGTAGGTTCGCATTCAGGAAAAAAATATAAAAAAGGGGAAAAAAAGGAGAAAAAGGGGGCAAAATTTAAAAAAAAAAACAGGATAAAAAATTTAAAAAAAAGGGAAAAAATAAAAAAGAGTAAAAAACAAGTTTTTTTAAATATAACCCTTTAACCGACTAAAAAGCAAAAAATAAATTCCCTTTAAATTAATTTCCGCAATTTCGATTTAAAATTAAGGGTTTTTTGGCCACTTCAAAGTCTGACATTAGGAACAAACCAGCCAAAAACCCTTAATTTTAAATCGAAATTGCGGAAATTAATTTAAAGGGAATTTATTTTTTGCTTTTTAGTCGGTTAAAGGGTTATATTTTAAAAAACTTGTTTTTTACTCTTTTTTATTCTTCAAAATTAGTATTACAAATGCAGTATTGCAAGGAAAAAAACTCTGTTTGGCTCTGCTCAAGCTGCCTCTATAAGTCACAACATTCATAACACGATTGGGAATTCTTCATTCTTTGAATCCCAACGATTCAACTGAAGATGCGCGAATGGTAAATTGCATAAGTTGGTGAAAATTCAACTTTAACCACCGATTGCGGTAAAAGAACATACAATTTCTGTAAAACAACAATTATTTTCAGATATTTTTTTAAAATTTTTTGTCGGTTAAATCTACCTACGAGGTCGGTTAAAAATTTTACAATTTAAAGTTTGAATTAATATATATATTTGTCCAGGTCTGTCTGTCTGTCTGTCTTTCTGTCTGTCTGTCTGTCCCTAACGCTAACCGATTCAAAATTTACAACTCCACTTAAAAAATTTTTTTAAGTTGTTAACCTTTTTTTTTTTTAATGTTAGCTATTCTGGTGGTTTGTCCACACGACGCTGCGGTCGTGAGAAGGAACCAACCAGAGCCACTTACAAATATATCCACACATATATTTATTCTTATAAATGTTAGCCGCCCTGGTGAGGTATCGAACCCACAACGCTGCGATTGTAAGTAAGATGAAGTAGCGAACTAAGCGCCTTCTCACCAGAGCCACTAATGCTCATACAATGCCTTTACCTAATATCGATTAACTTCATCAAGCCGCATGCAAAACGCTTTCATGTATATACACACACAAAAAAATCATTTCACATATAAAAAAATAGCTTCGACCTAAAGCTGCCACCTTTAAGAAAATAACACTGCCACAAGACTATTCTTGCCACCTATCACTATTTTCACCTATTACGGTGGTGTATTAGATTTTCATATTACACTTTCATAATACACTTTCCTATACACTGCATATATTCCCAGTACAACATTAAGGTCCGCACACATCAACGCGAAGTACCGCAACCGCAGCGAAACTTACTCAAAAATGTTTCTTGCAAATGCGAAAATATATTTGCTTAAGGTGAGAAATTTCATAAAAACAAAAAAAAATGTGAATCATTTATAAATTAAAATTCCCGAAAAAAAATACTACAAAATGTACACCTTTCTTAGAAGTCACTAAAGAAATTGTAAAAGGGGAAATCAAAACTTAAAAAAATTTATTTCTTGGAAAGCTGATTTTTGCTACAATAAAAGATTCAGATTCGGTTTTAGTACGTCAAAATACATAATACGAAAATAAAAATTGAAAAAATCCAATGAATAAAACACTTTGCAATAAAAATGATCGACAATCGGAAATAATGTTTAGCCGTAACAGGTGAAAACATTGTTAGGTGGCAACGCTAGCCTTTTGGTAATATTATTTCCTTAAAGGTGGCAATGGTAAATCAAAGCTATATTTTTGTGTGTATATACACATTCACCATACAGCTTGATGAACTACATCGCCATTAGCTCAATTTATTTTATAGCTGGCTGTGGTCAGTTGGGTAGAGCTTCCGCTTTGTCTGCGGCAGTCTTGGGTTCAAGCCCGTCACCGGTCGTATTTTTTTTTTGAATCCATTGCTTGATATTTTTTTTTTTTTTTTAATCTTTTTTTTTAATTCTTTTTTAATGGAACAGTTCAACTTTACACAATTACATCATCAAACAAAATTTATTTCTATTCTTTACAAAATTTAATAAAAAATTACAAATTTCACAAATTTCTATAAAAAAAAATTACATTTAAATTTTGAAAACATAGAAAATATTTTTGCATCTAAAATATATTTAGTAAACATTTAATTTTTTAAAATTAGTGTGTTTTTTTCCCGTGCATGGCACGGGCAATTTACTAGTATTTTATAAGAGTTTCAGCATTTGAAATGATTTAAACTACATAAAAAATTTAAGATATTAAATCTGTCTTTTGGCAGCATCCTAGTGACATTCATAAATAAAAAGAATTTCTTATTTCATTCCATTTTATATTTGATTTGGGTCGTTGTAAACAAATCCTTAAAATATGCCCTGGTACAAACTACCCAGTAGTCAATTTCGCAAGGCCTCTCCGCTAGAGACATGCCTGCACGTACTTATAATTTTTTTTTTATTGCCAAAGAACCAAACCATCTTTAACCAAACAGATTTAAAATCGGTCCATTACTTTCGTCACTAGATTTTTTTGAATTTACGTTGACCAGTAAAACGCTTTTGCCAAAAATGGGTTAAAAAAAAATTTTAAAAAATAAAAAGAAACCAAAAAAAAAATTGACATAATCAGGATTTGAACCCACGATCCAAAAAAAAAATATTTAAGCGTATCGCGTATCAAATCCATTGACACCATCTGAAATCAATTTCTGAAATCAGGATTTGAACCCACATTTCGAAAAACATAAAATATCTTCTAAATATTTAAGCACATTGCGTAGAAAATCCATTGACACCACCCCATCTCCCTTCTAGCGCAGGCATACTATCATGCCTCCAGTAGAAGCGAGGATGGAATGTGTAATTTCTTCCCAGAACAGGCGTGCAGGCATGCCTCTAGCGGAGAGGCCTTTTTTACCAAATTTACTACTGGGTCTTATTATCTGTTTATAAATATTAATTTTTATGTTCGACTTCAGATCTTTAGCACGTTTCATTAGACCCGCATAAGAGAAAAACATGAGGTATTTAATTTGTTCTTTATAACGAATACGTTCACCATTTATTTTGATTTGAGGTTCGAATTTTCTCGCATTTGGGTAGAGGAGCTTATGAAGGCCCATAACTACAGTGCACATTTCGAAGCATTCTCCTTCAATTTCCACTTGGAAAACTATTTGAATAGTCTGTCCAGATATACATTAATCGCTTTATTTGCCTTTACTGTACGTGAGTGCGAACTTAAGAGAAGGATATCATCAGCATAGATAAGAGCTAACATTTTTGATCCTTGCACAAAAGCCCCCTGTGGGGGATCAGGCAAGTCAGCCAAAAATATATTATAGAGGATGGGGGCCAATAGAGACCCCTGCGGAACACCGGCTGCAATATCTCGCAGCATTGAAACATCATCGCCACTAGACACGAAAAAGCTACGACCACTCAGATATTATTTTTTTGTATGTTTTACCATCCATGCGTATTTTACCAAAGTAGTTGGCCCAATAATCTTCTTCGTGTAATCGAATGCTATATTTAAACCCTGTCTTTTTATGTTGACGCACGAAGTTATAACCTTTAAAGGATACGCAATGTCTCTGACTTAGTGCTGTTGTCTGGTTTGTGCTGTTGAAGAAATAAATTGAAATAATGACATGTAAGTCAATAAAGAGTTCAAATAATGCTGATGCTTTTTCATCATCTCCCTTGAGTTGGTCGTAAAATTCAGAGAAGTTACAAATTTTTTGCATACAATTCGTAAAACCACTCCCGAAGAGTCGGAGACATTCAGTATCGAGAGTTTTAAACGACTGTGTGCCATTATTGCAGGAATTTTGTTTGAGGCTGTCGGTTCTGGAAAGGTAGGGTTGCCAGATTTTAAATAGGGAAAAACGCATTGAGTAAAAAAAACAGTACACTTTTTTTTCATTCAGTTAAGCACATTTTAATAAAAAACAAGTTTAAAAAATCAGATAAAAACAAAGATACTCACGTAGCTCCCGATTACACAACCGAGAACATGCCGCCTGAAAATACTGTTAAAATTTTCATTTACCCTGGGCAGGCATTTTATTTTTTTCAACATTTGCGGGTTGGGAATATTTTCTGTCCAAAGTACTCAAAAATGCATTTCTTTTCTCGCTTTCTCTGCATAAGCCAGTCGAAATAAAATTTTTATATGTTTTTTCTTAATTTTTTTTACTGTGCGTGTCACTTCAAATCGTATACCATAAATGGTAATATATTTATATTTTCCTCAAACTTTATTATGTAGATATTGGTATCGTTGAAAACGTCAAACCAATGCCTTCCCTGAATTTTGAGAATTTTTCTAAAAAAAATGTTTTTTTTTTGTATGAAAATTATTAATTTCTTGTCATTTCGTAGTTTTTGGCCAAAATTCCCGTTTTGAATAAATTCTCAAAATTTGAAGACCATTTTTATCACTATTTATTTAAATGAAAATATGAGACTGAATATTCTTTCATGTACCACTTTTTGGAAACTCTTCAAATGGTTTTTCTTTTTGTATGATTTCAGAAAAAGGTTTTACCGAAATTTGTTTGTCTATACAAAAAAACAAAAAAATATTCAAAAAAAATAATAAAAACAGTACAAAAAACAGTACATTATAGAAAAAACAGTACTTTTGAGTACTGTTTTGAATAAAACAGTACTTTTAATAAAAAAACAGTACATGTACTGTTTAAAACAATACGTCTGGCAACCCTATGGAAAGGTGATATTGGTCTTGAAATGCTTGAAACCCCAGGATTTTTTTTAATATGGTATACCAAAAAAATTATACTTTTAACCGCTTATGAGATTGTTACGCAACGTCATAGCGGAATTGTAGGACGCTGGTGAAGCAGGCCAACCTCTTGTAGCTTGTGTCGAAAACGAATTTACCCCGATCCGAACCGATTTTGAATGATTTGAGTTAGCCGATTTGTTAGATTTACGCTCTTCTAAACGCTTTAATATATCCATTCGAACCGGACAAGATTTTGAATTGGCAGTGTGTCCTTCAGTCTCGCAGTTCGCACATCGTAAAGGCATACCAACACGTATAACAATTATGCCAGTCTCCTGTTCTGTATAAACATATTCAATTGTGTTTTTCTCTTTGGAGGGCATTTCACAATTCCCAGGTCCATGTGATTGCGCACATTTGACACATATATGAACGCATAGAACAATTACTAGATACATGAGTGTATCGCTGGCAGTTCATACACTGTGGTGGTATAAGAGGCTTAAGTTTCTCGAGACTAATCTTACAATTTAATATATACTTGATTTTGTAACATGCATCTATGTTAGAATCATTAGTTAACTGATAAAGCCAGTTTTGATTTATAAATTTAGACAGCTTCAAGATTTTGAAGTTTAAATTCAGATCTGTCAAATATTCAATAATTTCGTTCTTTTCAAAGCTTTCACATAACTTTTTTATTACAATAAAAAAAGGTTTCTCTTCATTAGATGTGTATGTATAGAATTTAACATTATTATTAATAAGGAATTTTTTTATATTTTTATAATTTTCATAAACAAACGAGTTAATATGCTAAACATTGCTATTAAGAATGTTATAAACAAAGTTTTTGTGACCTTGTAAATGAAAGAAATTGTAGCATACAAAAATTGGAGGCCGATTTTTGTTTTTATTCTGATTAGTATGTTATTGTAGTGGATACTGATGGTTTAATTGTTTTGTTACTCTCGACGCCGGTGATGACAGCTTTAGAGAAGGATGGTGTAATATCCATGGGTTCAACTTGATTATTGTCAATGTTGTTGGTGGACTTAGAGCCAGCAGTTTAATTTACTGATAAATACAATGTAGGCTCTTTTTTGAGGCTTTCGATCTCATTTCGTAATTTTATATTCTCATTAAGCAGTATTGACAGTTGTTGCTCAAAGTTAACTGTTTGATTTTCTTTGTCATTTTGTAATTTGGAGAGAGTCAATTTCATCTCCTTCATTTGCATGAATAAAGTTTTGTTTTCGTTTTGACCGTTTCACGACTCTGCCGAGTCTGTGGCAGAGGTTTTTTTTACGCTTTTTGTTTCTTATTTTCTTCCGTTCCAGTCATTCCAATTGAATTTGTATCAAATTCATGATTGCTTATGGAAGACACAGGGTCCGAATTAATTTCAGAAACTGACAGTTGCAAGTCACTATGCTCTTTTTTATTGTCTTTATTACTCATTATGAATTTGTTTAATTATTTTATATGGAATATTAATATTCAATAGTTGAGTTATTGAAAATAAGAACACACCGCGTTGCTAGAGAGTACACGCGATAAGTCGCTTGGACGGGTTTCGGGGTCGGAAAACGAAATATGCAGCAAGAGGTTAATACACGTCTGTTCGCTTTGACAAATCAACTCGAACTCGAACGATGCAGGTGTCACGGGCAATGAATGCATTTATCGCCCGTAGTTGTGTTGTGGATGCAATCGAAATCTTGACGAAACTTGTCGCTTATTATACCTCATGAGGTATGGGTATATTCACTTTGCTGTCATGTTTGTAACACCAAGAAGGAGACATGTCCGGTATGGAAAACTATATATATTCTTTACAAGTTTGGTACTATTATATATATATAAGAGAAAACACGATTTTAACTTATATGGGAGGTAGGCGTGTCAGTCAACCGATTACGCCCATTTTCAATACCAACTCCTTCTAGGGCCTAAAAAGGATAAATCAAAAATTTGGGATCCCTAGCTTTCTTCTAGCTCCTGCAATCGTATTTACAAGAAAAGAGGACGGACAGATATGGCTACATCAACTCAGAAGAATATACATATATAGTTTTCCATACCGGACGTCTCCTTCTTGGTGTTACAAACATGAGAGCAAAGTTAATAATCCAAAACCTCATGATGTGTAGAGAATAAAAAATAAGAAAAAAATACAAATTTTAAATTTTAAGGAAAGTCACAGAATAAAATATTTATAATTTGTAAAAAAAAAAAAAAATTGTAAAACTTAAAAAAAAAAATCTGGAAAAATATAAAATTGTAAAAACTGGGGCTGTAGGAAATATCGCCCAATGAAAAATCGCCCAAAAACAAAAATGAAAAATCGCCCAAAAATTTTTCATACAAAATTGGGTGATTTTTCATATGAAAAATCGCCCAACTTTTTTGGGCGATTTTTCCAAATTTTTGGGCGAAATTTCCTTTTTGGTTTTTGGGCGATATTTCATAATGAAAAATCGCCCAAAAACTAAAAAGGAAATTTCGCCCAAAAATTTAAAAGGAAAAATCACCCAAAAAAAAGGAAAAATCGCCCAAAAACTAAAATGGAAAAATCACCCAAAAATTTGGAAAAATCGCCCAAAACAAAAATTAAAAATCGCCCAAAAATTATAAAGGAAAAATCGCAACAACCTTATGGAAAGAGTTCAGCAACATTGAAACTGTTAAAAACACGGCACACATCAATCCCTAAAAAGGGTCGAATCAAAAAACAAAACTCTGAACATACCTTTTCAAATGTACCACCTGATTAACATATGGTAACACAAAGAAGAAAAAGAACAAAGTTTAACAAATTATATAGACGCCCAAAACTTTTTTTGTATGAAAAATGTTTGGGCGAGTTTTCATTTTTATTTTAAAGGAAAAATCGCCCAAAAATTTGGAAAAATCGCCCAACAATTTTTTATATAACATTTTTGGGCTATTTTTCATTTTTATTTTTGGGCGATTTTTCCAAATTTTTGGGTGATTTTTCCATTTTAGTTTTTGGGCGATTTTTCCTTTTTTTTTTGGGTGATTTTTCCTTTTTAATTTTTGGGCGATTTTTCATTTTTGTTTTTGGGCGATTTTTCATTGGGCGATATTTCCTACAGCCAAAAACTGGTACTCACAAATACCTACTCCGTACTTTTTTCCGGGTATTTTGACCTCTATACCTCTAACGTGTACTTTATTTGGTATCGATTAAAAATTTGGAATCGATACCATTTTCGTTGCTTCCAATTGACAAAAATGGCAGCACTGCACAAAATCTAAATCCACGCCTACCTCCCATACAAAATTACCGTCAAATTTCGTAATTTTCGTTTATCTTTAGATATACTGAACCTATTTGGATGGTGTTTTTTTATTTGAGTGGAAATACTGTGGGGAAATAAATGGGAATGGACTGGAAAAAAATTGAATTGGAACACAAGTTGCAAATTGATCTGGAATATAGTAGAAATGGAAATTATCGATAAAATATTGAAAAGTTATCGAAAAATTATTAATAAAATACAGAAACGTGTTCGACCGAGAAACGGTAGATTACTGAAAGGGGTTATTTTATGTTCGGTCGAACCGAAGATACTTTTTTTATTTGTTTTTTTATTAAATACAATTTTTATCAGAAACAGTAAAAAAACTCTTTTTTTTAATTGTATTCAAAAATAAAAAACAATTTGCTTATCAAACAAAATTAAAAAATTCATTTTTCAAAAAATATGAAACATTTAAAATGTTTCTAAGAAAAAGTACTTGATACTATTATTCGATATTGAAATTAAGTTGATTGTTGACCTCTTGGTTATATGACACCCTCAGATTGAAAAAACCCTGAACAAAATGTGTTTGTGAAAAAGCCATGGAAAACATTTGGCATGAAATAGCCATGCAAATTGCACGAGAACGAAATTCGTTGCAAGAAAGTTTAGCATGAAAAACTGTGTTGTAATTTGAGAATTTCAATTTCGTATCGAATAGATTCTAAAAGTGTGCTAAATCGATTCAAAGCGTACTGAACGATAATAAAGCTAAATACAAAAACAACGGAGCGAAAACCAAATGGAATTTCCATTCCGGTTGGCAATGCAGATGAATCGAAAACAGAGATCCTTTTTTGGGTATTTTTGAGAGTTATTTTGATTTCAAGTTGTTGCTTTTAAAACAGATTTATTAGGGGCACAATCACTCACAATAACCAAAGCTGGGCAGAGTTAATCGAGAATTTAATTTTAATTCGAAAAAAGTTTATCCAAAATTTAACTTCGTTAAATTAATAAGTTAATTTCGTTAAAAAGTTAACAAAGTTAAAGTGAAAAGTTAAATTTTCTATAGAAAAATAAAATGTTTTCCAAAAAACACGTCAAAAACCTAATAACTATATGTAATCGAAGGCCTGCACTTACAGACTCGTTTTCTGAGGATTTTTAGCCCTCTATACTTAAATATGTATTTAATTTGTATGAGCCTATTTTAGAAAACTGTAAATGCTCGGAAATCGAGTCTGTAAGTGCAACCTTTAAATAAATGCTTAAAATTTGAATTGAATCGAAATAATAATGAAAATAATTAAGTTCGGTTAAGAACAAATATTTAATTATTTTGTTGAATAATATTGAAATGAAATGACAAGTAAAATGGACATGTTCTGTGAAATATTTAGTTAGATTTATCCTCCTCGAGTTTACACAGTAAAAGCCACATTTCATAATACATATATATTTTATTTATTACATTTTATTTCAAATTGCATTTTAAAACATCGTTTTTTCTGCAGTACATTTATGTTTTCATTTTTAAAACAAATGCTTTCAATTTCAATCGTCTTGCTCTTTCGTTAGTCGTTTGAAATTGATAATACTGTTGTTATTTTCTATTTCAAAAAATCAAAGCATAGTTTTAGGGTTTTTTTTTTAAAAATTCGAAGTATGAAAATGTATATATAGTACATTTAGACTCTGTTAAATAATGTTAACAGTAGACCAACCTGTTGAGCGTTTAGCGTGCCATCCAAACTCCGTAGGCATGGGTTCGAATCCCGGTCTCGAATTTGAGAAATCAAAAAGTTAACTAAAAATAAATACACTCCACGAAAAAATGATAGGGCCAATCCTAAAATATAATTAGAATCGTATATTTGCGAAGAAAAAATTTAGTTACTACATAAAAATTGCAACCATGTACAACGTGTTGCTTTATAACGGTAAACTGCTTTAAATGAAAATTACGGTACATTCGTTAGTCATCGTTGAACATTATTCCAATACGAAATATTGATAGGGCCAGGCGTGGTTTTTAAACAAAATTCACATTAAATACGCAGTTGTTTGGAATTTTTTGAATAGGAATTACTTTTTTACGATATTTTGGTTGAAAGTGATTTAAAAAAAAATTATTTAACAGCAAAGATTCGAAAATGGGTCGCGGAAAACAGTTGACAGAAAAAGAACGTGGTCAAATTTTGGCTTATCATGAGCAAGGAATGTCTTCACGAAAAATAGCTCTTAAAATTAATAGACAAGAATGCGGTGCTACATTTCCTCAAATTGGGCGAAAATTATGGAAAAAATAAAAGATCTGGCAGGAAACCCGTAGTCACCCCAAGGGACGTGCGCGAAATAAAATGTCTAGCAGTCGTAAAATCCAACAGTCCAGCTGAAATCCGACGTTTACTGAATCTCAGTATAACAGTTAGACGTGTGCAACAAATTTTAAGTGCAGATGAACATCTTCAATATGTCAAACGAAATCCTAAACCCAAGTTGACAATCCGCCATAAGCGAGCTAGATTGGACTTCGCAGAAAAATATCAATTCTGGGACAATGAGTGGCAAAAGGTCATCTTTTCTGACGAAAAGAAATTTAACCTTGACGGTCCTGACGGTTTCCAACATTATTGGCACGATAAGCGTAAAAAAAAAGAGAAAATGATGTCGCGAAACTTCGGAGGAGGATCGTTGATGATTTGGGCTGCGATGGGATGCTTTGGGAAGACTCCAGTGTGTATTATTTCTACGAAAATGAATGCTGCAAAGTATATAGAGCTGCTGGACGATGTCCTTGTTAATTTTGGGGATGAAATAAGCGACCAAGATTGGATATTCCAACAGGACAATGCGGCAATCCACAATGCAAAGGCTACCAGAGAATTTTTGAAGTCTCGTGGTATCCCATTGCTTGACTGGCCCGCATGCAGTCCGGATTTAAATCCGATAGAGAACCTTTGGAGCATTTTGTCGAAAAAGGTTTACCACAATGGCCACCAATTCGACTCAGTTAAGCAGTTAAAAGAGGCAGTTAACACTGAATGGGCCAATATTGAGCAGACCATGGTCAAAAGGTTGATTGATTCAATGCCACATCGACTGCAACAAGTAACAATCAATAAAGGATCATCTACAAACTACTGAAACTTAAAATAAAACCTAATTTTACTTTTTTTTCCTGAATTTTTGAGATTGGCCTTATTATTATTTCGTTTGACAAAAAATTTTTTCGTTGATTTTTCTATCATATATTTATCAAAATGGAGTCTTTTTTTTTTAAAAGCTGTAAATAATTAAAATATAAAAACTATGTATAAGTGTGGCTTTTACGACAGTAAAAAGTAGGACTTATTCGCTATTTACTTGTTGGCCCTATAATTTTTTCGTGGAGTGTACACAAAATAACTGCAAACAAAAAAATTTTTCATTTTGAGAAAAATGTTTCAAAATTGAACATTTGCGTTTTAAAATTTGTTTTTAGCACACGTGTTTTAAAATTGAACAAATATGTACAAAGCTCTATTTTAAAAACGAAATCATTCAATTTTAAAACACTTTCCTCTCAGTGTAGTTAACCGAAGAAATTTAACTTAACTAAATGAAAAAGTTAATGTTAACTGAAACTTCATAAGTTAACCAAAAATTTAACTTCGGTAATTAACTATTAACTAATTAACTAGTTAATACCCAGCTTTGACAATAACCTTTTTCACAATTTTCATATTTTTATTCAAATATATATTTTTATTTACCAAATTCAAAAATTTGGATTGTTAGAAAATATTTAAATTTTCAGTAAAAACATGTTATTTCTCAAGGAAATTTTGTTCATCTGCATACCGGACTATATTAGGAAAACAAATAAAAATTTGTATTATGAAATTATGTAATTGTATCCCATTGACAAATTTTTATAAATTTTTATAGGATTGCTTTCTCAGTATATTCTTATTCGGCATTTTATTTTTGATTGCCAATTGCAAAATCGAAAGATAAATTAAATTAACACCTAATCCTATGAAATGCGTTTGTACAAAAGTTTACTGAAAACGAAACTTGTGTACTAACGTATTTTTGAAACTGAAATTGTACTGAAAACAGTACAATTGTATCGAAAATGCCAACACTGCGCTTAATAGCTTTTTATTAATTTTCTGCGACAAATTTTATTTTACAGATTTTTTTTTCCCAAAAGCACTTTTTATAAGAATTTTGTGCAATCCATTATTTTGAAGAATTTTTGAGATATTGAAATATTTGTTTATAATTGTAGGGTTTGATTTTATTTCGAAGCATATTTAAAATTTAGATATATATTTTCGCTTTTGTGAAAAATGGAAAGGCAAGTTTGTTAGCTGCAAGTTGTTTTATATTGTTGGCAGTGAATTCGGGTAAACATTTTTTAATTTGGGTTTTTTTAGTTTGTAGGAGTTTGTAATTTGTATTATGTTATTTATGGTAACCTGGCAACTCTATCAACCTTTTTGGAAATGCATTTTTTTTGCTAAGAGTCAATTAACCATTTTTGAATAATTCTATTGTGTTAAAAATTTCAAAGCTATTTTAAATTGATAATAAAAACGAAGTCTAGCTAAAGTGCATAGAAATATAGTGAACATTTCATAGTTTAGTGTGTTATCTTCGCTAATTCCTGTGCTGCTGTGCTAAGCTAAGTATAACAACAACAAAATTTACAACTTTGTTGTTTGTATCAATATATTTTCTCCGTGAGCTTAAAGCTGTCCTTTTTGACGTTTTCTGATATTATCAGTATTTTCCTTTGCGTCTCAAACTGCTTAGACAGGTTCTTTAATATTGATCATTTTTCAGTGCATACTTTTTGGCACTTTGTTTCATATACACTAAGAAGCCTCAATTTTGTATTGAATATCATAAATTTTTGAAAATTTTTATTTCTAATTTCTTTTCTGCTTTTGTTTTTGTTTTTACTTTTGCAATTTAACTAAAATGTCGTGCTCTCTTCGCAAGTGTAACGTGAAGAGTGAAAAGGAACCTTTTGTTTCTTGTTGGTTTTTGTGAAAGCATTTACCATTGCAAATGTGTTTCCTTAAAGGCAGGTCTGATTGATGACCTGGAAGATAGAAAGTTTGTTTTACGTTGGTCTTGCACCGAATGCCGCAAAGTCGACTGGAAAGGATTTTCAGAAATAGTTGACTTGATAACTTCGTCCTCTAAAGCGGCACCAAATACAGCTGCCCCTAATCTTAATACTGCTCCAAAACCTGCTTCGAGTCCTAATACTGTGTCACAACCTAAAAAGCTTGTTGTTGTCCCACCAAGAAAATCTATTTTTATTTCTCGGTTTGCGAGTGACACTACAGCTGAAGATGTGTTGCATCACATATCTGCACAGCTAAAAGTTTCTCCCGACAACATACAAGTTTTTAAATTTAATTACAACTATGCCCGTATAAATTCATCGTTTAAAATTTTGATTCCTGAAGATTTATTTGATAGTGCATTGAACCCTAATTTTTGGCCTCCAAAAGCTTTCATCCGTGAGTTTATACCACGTGCGAATCCTCGAGCTCCCAAAACGGCACGTTTACCTCGTGCACCCGAGATAAATGTTCCAAAAAACTAGATTCTTCAAATTCGTGCTCCATTTTGTATCAAAACGTTCGCGGTCTTAACACCAAAATTAAAGATCTGTTTGTAACTAGTTTTGATTTAGAACATGATATATTGATTTTTACTGAAACGTGGTTAAAACCCGTAACACTAAATACTGAAATTTTATGTAATAAATATTCTGTTTTCCGCAAAGATCGTAATTCAATACTAAATAATACTACAAGTGGAGGTGGTTGTTTGATTTCCATTCGATCCACTTATTTTTCAGAAGAAGTTATTTTACAAGATGCTTTAAATATTGAATTTTACTTTAAAGTATCAGTCTTTAAATGGTTTCATTACGTGCCCATACATTCCTCCGAGCTCTTCCAGTGAAATCTACTTAATACACCTATCAGTTATTAATGAAATTTGTTCCAGACTGAAACCAAATGAACATGTTATTGTTTCAAGTGATTTCAATCTGCCAAGTATTTGTTTTGAAAGTGATATTGATAACCCTTTTAAAATGCTTCCATCATATAATAATTTTAACGATATTGAGATCCTTAACTCTCTTGCCTTACAAGGTTTATCACAAATCAACCAAAATCTTAATACAAACAACCGAATCCTGGATTTGATATTTGTTGACGATTTCTCTAATCTAAATATATCGCGGTTAGCTCCTCTAACGCTGCCTGAAGATGCTCACCATCCCACATTAGAAATTACAATAACCCTCCATACACAACTCTCCTATAACAACAATTCTACAACAGTTTTTGACTTCAAGAAAACTAATTACGTAAAACTAAAAAAACGTATATCTGAAATTAAATGGTCTTATTTAACTAAAACAACTCGCTTAATGACAGCTGATCTCCTCGAACAATTAGTAGAAACGTTTACTAAAAACGTTCATGATTGTTTAGAGTATGCGGTTCCTAAAACGAATCTAAAGGAAACTAAGAACCCCTCATGGTTCAACAACGATCTGCGAAAACTAAGAAATTCTAAAACTAAATATTGACTTATCGAAATATACATATCTACGTTATAAATATAATTTTACTTGAAAATTAAATCATAACAACTATTTAAACAAAGTGAGAACATCTTTGAAGCAAGACCCAAAGTCTTTTTGGAACTTTATCATTATTAAACGTAAAGATAGTGGCTATCCATCGCTAATGAAATATAATGATGTTGAATCAGATAATGAAGAAACTATATCCAATCTTTTTGCCAATTTTTTCAAAACAACATATTCTCTGGATTCTTACCGTCACAATACCTATCCTTTTGATATAACACCTTTTGATGTTTTACAACCTGTCATTGATGATCTCAAAAAACTAAATTGGATTCAGAGGTGGTCCAGATAGCATACCTTCGTGCATTCTGAAAGAATGCTCTGAAGAGCTTGCTGTACCTATCACTTTATTATTTAAACATTCCCTTTCATGTGGAAACTTTCCAGTTTCCTGGAAATCATCATTCATAATACCACTCCATAAATCCGGCAGCAAATCAAGTATTACAAACTATCGTGGAATAGCAAAATTAAGTGCAATTGCAAAACTTTTTGAACAAATTATTTGCATTCAAATAAACTCTAGTATCTTCAAATCAATTTCACCTTTTCAACCTGGATTCTTACCTGACAAGTCAACTACAACTAACTTATTATAATTTTCATCTCATGTAATTGAAAATTTGAAAAAGGATTGCAAACTGATGTAATTTACACTGATTTTAGCAAAGCTTTTGATGTAGTAAACCATAGATTATTAACTTTGAAATTTATTGTAAACTTTCATATTTATTTGATAGAAAACAACGAGTTATTTTCAAAACAACCAAATCAACTGAATTTAATGTTACATCTGGTGTACCCCAAGGAAGTCACCTTGGACCTGTTCTCTTCTTGTTATTTATAAATTATCTACCATCTATCATTAAAAATAGCCATATTTTAATGTATGCAGATGACGTCAAACTTTTCCACTCATTCAATGACAAACGTGAAACAATAACTTTACAGACGGACCTTGACAAGCTATGTAACTGGTGTACAATAAACAATATGAATCTCAACTTGAAGAAATGCAAACAAATGACTTTTAGAAGAGTGAACTCCATCTTACACACTTGTAAAATCGAAAATGAAGAACTTGAAACATTAAATTCTTTTCAAATAGGTAACTTGACAAACAGGTGACATTGTTACCTCCTCATTAGCAGGTAACACCTTTTGTAACCTTTGTCACCGGAACAAGCTTGTAACCAAAGCGGTTAGAAGCTTGTAACCACTGCAAGAATAGACCTGTAACTGTCAAATATGCATTTTGTTCTTTTTTCATTCACACCGCCATATTACTTCATCGCAGTAAAATTTTGAAAATGAAATTCACAGCAGAGAAGCGAAATGGAAAATTTGCCCTCCTGCACACAGAGCTCGAAATTCCCCGAAAAATGTTTAATTCCCCAAAATTTAACATCCCTGATCATGGTGAATAAAAAGAGAGAGAGGGAGATCACCAAAACTCCACATAAAAAAAATAACTCTCCATTTTCAGCGATCTATACGCAGAAGAGAGTGAAAAACAACATACAATAAGGGTATTCATTTAAAGTGGGAAACCCTTCGAAAACGCGCAGTTGCTTAAAAGAACTGTAAAATTTCATATATTTTGACTGCTCTTTAAATGAATCTCCCTAATAATGTTCTGCAAGCACAGACTATGTCAATGAAATCGAACGTAATCTGCAAGCATAGGATAAAGTTTTGAAAAAGATCTTAGTACCGAAAATTAAGATCGAAAATAAAAAAAAAAGTATCATATTCTCTTCCTTGGTACAAATAGAATGTTTTAAAAAAAATTATGAAAATCGGTTGGCTAGTTTTCGCTCTTACCCGTTACAACCAAATTGGCGTTTTCAATTTTATAAATAACTAGCTGTTACTTACCGGGGTTGCACGGGTTGATTAAATTTTTAAAATAAATATATATAGGAATTTGCGACAATTTCAATGGCGCTGTAGTTGATGGTTTATTCCCCCCGTGAAACTTGGTGCCAGTTGTAATCCCACCCGGTAGGAATCACCCAAAAAATGTCCAAGGACGCACTTGGTGGCAGCTGTAATCCAACCCGGCATGATCCACCCAAAAATGTCCAAGGACGCAATTGGTGGCAGTTGTTATCCCACCCGGTATAATTCAGCCAAAAAAGTCCAAGGAAGCACTTGGTGCCAGGTTGTAATCCCACCCGGCATGAGCCACCCAAAAAATGTCCAAGGACGCACTTGGTGGCAGCTGTAATCCCACCCGGTATGATTCAGCCAAAAAAGTCCAAGGACACAATTGGTGGCAGTTGTAATCCCACCCGGTATGATTCACCCAAAAAATGAGCAAGGGTGCAGTTGGTGGCATGGACCACTTAATATTCGATAGTTACTAAGTTACTTTTTAATAATATTTTTTGTTGTATGGGAGGTGCCACGCCCCGTTGTCCAAATCCAACCTCTTATGTCCTATTGCAAATTCCATTACTAACACAATTTTACCTTAAAATTTCAATAAAATCAGTAAAGCCGTGATATGGGGTAGAAAATTGTATGGGCGGTGCCACGCCCCTTGTCCAATTATTCCCATATTCGACACATAGCAGTACAACTCCATTCCAAATTTCACTAAAATATATCCAATAGTTGCTTAATTAGCTGGTCTTTAAGTTATGTGTTGTGTGGGAGGTGCCACGCCCCTTTGTCCAAGTATTCCCATATTCGACACATAGCTGGGAAAACATACTATATAGCTCCATTCCAAATTTCATTAAAATATATCCAATAGTTGCTTAATTAGCTGTTATTTAAGTTACGTGTTGTGTGGGCGGTGCCACGCCCCTTGTCCAATTATTCACATTTTCGACACATAGCAGTACAACTCCATTCCAAATTTCACTAAAATATATCCAATAGTTGCTTAATTAGATGTTATTTAAGTTACGTGTTGTGTGGGCGGTGCCACGCCCCTTGTCCAATCATGCTCATATTTGGCATAAAGCTTAGAAAAGTTATTATACAACTTCGTGCTAAATTTCGTTTTTATTGTTCAATATTCAATTCAAATTCAATTCAATAGTTACTACATTACCTTGTAGACATATTTTGTGTTGTATGGGAGGTGCCACGCCCCTTTGTCCAATCGCAACCGCATATAGCCTATGTTACATGTCGATACCTATAGAATTTATCCTGAAAATTTCAAGAGAATCGGTACAGCCGTTTAGCCGTGATTGAGGGACAAACAGACAGACAGACAGACACACACTCAGTTTTATAATATATATAGGGATATAGGGATATATAGGGATATAGGGATATAGGGATAAGGATAACTGCCCAGTGGTCAAAAGAAGGTGGCTGCAGGCATGCTAGCATGCCTCTTTAGGAGTTCGGATGCCTTCTCTCCCCGCTTCCAACCTTTACTTCTTTTTATATGAAGCGGGACAAAAAAGCAGGCTTACGGCTGTCGCTTATATGCGTATGCCTGCTAGGTGGACTGTTAAAAGAAAGGGAGGATAGAGGCATGCATGCTTCCTTTCCAAGGTAATTCATGAGTAAGCCTGCTGTCAGGCGTGGTCGTAGAAGCGGAGTTGGATGGGTGTCTTTTTAATTTCCATCCGTTTTCCTCTTTCTGACGCTATATTCGCCTTTGATTGGCTGAGCTAAAAATAGCCCAACCAATATTTTGGGAACATCTACCCAGTAGTCAATATCGCAAGACCGCTCCGCTAGAGGCATGCCTGCTCGCATGCTATGGGAAGAAATTGCACATTCCATCCTCGCTTCTAGTGGAGGCATGCCGGTATGCCTGAGCTAGAAGGGAGATAGGGTGGTGTCAATGGATTTTCTACGCAATGTGCTTAAATATTTAGAAGATATTTTATGTTTTTTGGAACGTGGGTTCGAATCCTGATTTTGAAAATTTGCGGAGTTTTGTTATACAAATTGCAGAACTTTATCGTAATGACTCGAATTACGTAGCAAATCCATCCCCTCTCCCTTCTAGCGCGGGCATACCAGCAGGCCTCCACTAGAAGCGAGGATGGAATGTGCAATATCTTCCCATAGCAGGCGTGCCTCTAGTGGAGATGCCTTGCGAAATTGACTACTGGGTAACTACATGCATATTTATAATCAACCAATTAGTATGACATTTTACCAAATAACACATCAAAAAAAGTAATTTTACCCCTTTCACACATGCGGCTTGTATGTAGCAAGCAGGGAGTAAACCATAAACAAGCAATTTCATTTTTTGTGGGATTAAGCGAAGGAATGTGTGACATGAACACTTGTACGTTTGTTGTTTTCTCTCAGCCTCTCGGTATTTTAAGGAAATGACGGTCGGGAAATGAAAACAAAACTGCTAGATTACTTTTTCAACCAAAACACGAGCATTTGATTTTTTCCTTTACGCACAACTAAAAAGGTTTCTATGCGCGTAGCCAGGGACATAACTAAGTATTATAAGTTTTATCGCAAAAAAGTTGCACCATAACTATTAAACTGCAATTTATATTTTTTCCATTGCCGATAACTGTTATGGTTTGAAAATATTTTTTTACGTTGCCGCATAACTATTATGAGCAAGAAATATTTTTTCCATTCCTCGTAACTTTTATTTTTCAAAAATATTTTTAAAAGTTACTGCATAACTATTATGATTTGAAAATATGTTTTTCACGTTGTCACAATATTTATTGTGCTCCTTCGGTGGTGGTGGTGATGATGGAGCCTGGTTTTGGGTGATTCATGTCATTTGGGATAAGAGCAACTCCCAGGTGCGTCACTGGAACATTTTTGGGTGATTCATGGTGAGTTTTCTTAAACGTTAAAAACGCCTGCTTTTATTTAAATAAAAAAGTTTACAAGATGTTCAGAGAAAGGAGTTCATGCAAGTACTGAATTAGGTAAAAAATATGATCGGCTTAAATGTTAAAAGCATTGATGTTTTTCAACTACAACGTATTTTCTTCTCTCTCAAAAGTACAATGGTTTAATTTAATTTTTTTTTAATGTACATTTATTCATTTAAATCACCCAATATTAACTTAGGTCTAACAATGATTATTCAATAATTCTACTTAATTCTAAAAAAAAGAAAAATTCAGCTTAAACTATCCTGTGAGATGTAAAAATTGCCCTACATCCATTGATTTCGGCAATGTGGAGTTAGCGTATATAATATGTATTAGCTTCGTTTGAGACGTGAGGGATTCAGAGGTCTCAGTAAATTTCTAGCTAGAATGTTTGGATGAAACATAAGCATCTGCTTGTACTTCGAGGTAAGTTTCGGAATTTCGTCTTTTACTGCAGGGATGTTCAAATCATTGTGAATGTTTGCATTTCTTATATACCAGGGGGCTCTGGCAATTTGTCTCAGGATTTTAGATTTGGCTCTCTGGAGTTTTTCCACGTTCGAAGGAGAGGCAGTGCCCCAGAGTTCAATTCCATATGTCCTTATGGGTTTTATTATACTTTTGTATATTTGGACTTTGTATGTGAGATTTAGCTTAGATGCCCGTGAGATTAGCCAGTTTAGCTCCAATTGTTTTAACTTAATCTGAGTGATTTTAGATTGGATGTGCTTGTGCCATGTGAGACGGCGGTCAAGATGCATTCCAAGGTACTTTGTTTCGGAATTTTCAGGGACTGCTTGGCCGTTTATCCTCAGAGCTGGGCACGTACCCGTTCTTAGGGTGAAGGTTAAGTGGCAGCTTTTGGATTCGTTGACTTTGATTTTCCATCGTAATAGCCAATTACTTAGAGTGTCCAAGTGTTTCTGCACGTAAAGTGTTGCCATGTCTGGGTTTGAGTGAGAGCACAGGATGGCAGTGTCGTCAGCAAAAGTCGATATAAGAGTTCTGTCGCTTTTGGGCATATCTGCAGTATAGAGAATATAAAGCAGGGGCGCGAGGACACTACCTTGTGGTACTCCGGCCAGTATATAGTATTTTTGGGAGACAAAGCTTTTATATTTTACTACTAATTTTCTATTCGTGAGATAATTTTTAAGTAGGCATATTAGCGGGGAGAATATGCTGTAATTTGTAAATAAGTCCTTCGTGCCAGACTTTATCGAAGGCCTGGGTGATATCGAGAAAAACAGCGGAGCAGTACTGTTTCTTTTCGAAAGTGCTTCTTATTGTCTACAATACGGTGCACTTGTTCGATAGTGCCATGCTTTTCGCGGAAGCCAAACTGGTGATCGGGAATCACTTGTTTTTCTGTAATTTTGGGTGAAATCAGTTTTATTAGAAGTTTTTCGAAGAGTTTCGATAACACAGAGAGCAAACTTATGGGGCGGTATGAGGTCACATTGTTGGGATTTTTTCCAGGTTTGGGAATCATTGTAACTTGAGAAAGTTTCCAATCATCTGGGTAGTAACATGTTCTAAGGATTGCGTTAAATATGTGCAATAAATGGGTTATTGCAACTGATGGCAGTTCTTTTATCATTGTGGGCGTTATCAAGTCCGGTCCTGGTGCTTTTTTTGGGTCGAGGCATTTATTTATTGCCTCCATTAGTTCATTTTTTTTCATCGCGACTGTACAGGTGTTATTGAGTGGGATTAGTGTTGGTAATGGGATATCACCAGTTGTTTCGTTCGGGGTGAATACGGTTTTTAGGTGGTTGGCAAAAGCAGCACCTTTTTCTGCATCGCTTCTGGCCCATTTTCCATTTGGCAGCCGTATGGGAGGTTCTGCCAGTACCGGTTTTTTCATATTTTTAGCACCTCGCCAGAGAGAGTAATTTGTTGATTTTGTTTGTGCGAGAGTGGTGGAAAGTTCAGATTTCTACTTAAGCTGTTTTTGTAGATTTCGAGTGATATCTTTTAACTGTTTTTTTAAAGTGGGCGATCTGTGATTTTTCCATTCATGACGTATTTCTTTTATTTTTTAGAAGCTGCTCTATATGTTTTGGAGTACATTTTGTATAGCTTCGAGTTGAGCTATTTTGGATTTGGGCTGGAGTGGCCGCTGCAGCTGCTTGGGAAAGAAAAAGTGTGAATTTACTAACAGCTGTGTTTATTTCGTTTTTCGTTTTTAGTGACATATTAGGGTAAATGTGAGAGCTTATATACTTCCGATATTTGAGCCAGTTTGTGAGTTTACTACTCAATTTATCTGGTGGGTTGACCTCAGAGATTGGGATGTACTTTATTGTGATAATAGTAGGCGTATGGTGAGAGATCTAGAGAAGATTCTATAGTCAATTGGCTCCTTCTTACAGTTTTAAATACTGCAAAGTCAATGACGTCGGGAGTTTTTCGACTGTCAGTTGGCCAATAAGTTGGCGTGCCAGAGGAGACAACGTCAAGGCCGAGTCTGTTGACAGTGTTCAACAGGAGCCTGCCCTTTGGAGATATAAGGCGAGAGCCCCAGTATGTATGTTTGGCATTGAAGTCGCCGGCAACGAGAAACTTTGGTCCAAGGGAATGGAAAAAAGTCTGGAATTGTTGCTCAGTTATTTTGTGTCTGGGCGGGCAGTATATAGCTGTTAATGTTAGGCCTTTTAAGTATTCATCGAGAGAAATACTTGTCGCTTGAATGTATTCTGTGCAATAATTCTGTAGAGCATAATGCTTTATTCGACTTTTAATGAGAATAGCGGAACCACCTCTAGCGTTTCCGCTTGGATGCTTTGTGTCATAGAGTCTATATCCAGGTAGATTGAAAAAGTGTTTTTCAGTGAAGTGAGTTTCAGAAATTAGCGTAACGTCTATGCTGAACTCTTTCAAGTACTCGAGAAGTTCTAGTTTGTGAAGCCACAGGCTGTTTGCATTCCAAAATGGTATTTTTAAACCATTCATGGTTTAGACATGAGATGTTGTAGTAAAAGGCTTTGATTTTTAATCATTTCTTGCATCATATGTTGCATACCAGACAAATTGTGACGCTTGCAGAGTTTGTTCAAGAGAACTGCTAGGGGGAGCAGGTTGCAAGAACTCGGGGACTGAGTTTTGTCCTTTTAAAGCGCTAGCGTTTCGCCTTGATTTATAATGGGATTTGCATAAGTAGGTACATTGGATTGTGAGGGATTTGTTGAGATTAATCTTAATTTAATGAACATTATAAGTTATAGTTTTTGAAAATGATTTTGAAAACAAGGTGCAAAAGTTTCTTCCATTGCTTTTCAAATAAATTTATGCTATTTGAAATTTGAAATTACTTGGCACACTTCGAAAAATAAAAGTTACGAGCAATGGAAAAAATATTTCTTGCTGATAACAGTTATGCGGCAACGTAAAAAAATATTTTGAGACCATAACAGTTATCGGCAATGGGAAAAATATAAATTGTGATGTAATAGTTATGCGGCAACTTTTAAAAATATTTTTTAAATCAGGGCAAAGTTTCGTTTCAAAAAATTTGAATAATAGTTATTTTGGGTCCTTGCGCGTAGCAAAACAAACAATTTTTACGATAAATGTTTTTTCTTCAAAAGTAAAATTTTATTAAAAATCGGCGGAATCACCATTACCAAAAGTGTAAATTACCAAAAATGGCTTTTCTAAATCTCAAAAAACTTGGAGAAGGGTTATTCCTATTGAAAAATGATTTACGGCCCATTTCTTCAGAATGAATGGATCTATATCGCGCCGATATCTGTTTGAGTATATGGACGGCGAAAGAGAGTTTTTACACGAATTCTACGTCAAATTCCTGCTATTTTTAACCCTTATTTAGAGTGGGATCTTTTTTTGGCGAAGTTATGGTAAAAAAACTAAGCCTCCATCACAAATTTTATTTATTTTTTCTATATAAATATAAAATTTTTAATTTTGAAATTAGAATATACTTAGCTTTTTTTTCTACAAAAATTAGCGCACGCGATTTTTTTTGCTGAACTTATTCAGGGGCTTGGCTTAAGCTTAATTCCAAATTGGAGGGACTGTAAAAAAGGCTGTGCTTCAGCTGCTATAAGGAGAAACGCGTTTCCACGAATGTAGTTGTATTTTTTTGGCATTGTTTTTGTTTTGCGTACAAATGTTTTTCATGGAAATATAACATGAATCGTGTTAATTAAAATACATGAAGATTTCTCTGGGTGTATAATTAAGTTAATTTAAATTATTTTTAATAGAACTTTTGAATAAAGAATTTTAATTGAACGAATTACAGTACACCGTGTAAATGCTAGGAGTCAGCGCTGGATTTAGCTATAGGCACAGTAGGCACTTGCCTACAGCGCTAACTTCAAAAAGTCGCTAGAATCTTGAAAAAATTCGCTTGAAATTTGAACAAAATTTAAAACATTTTGGTTTTTTACATCTATATTTATAAAAGAGACGTGTATGTTTGTTACCAGTAGACGCGAAAACTACAGCACCGATTTATATATGTGTTCTAGGGGTCGTAAGTCGTGACCTAGGATAGGTTTTGATACGCCCACTTTTACCGCCCACAAGTTAGCAAAAACTGCTATATCTCAGACGTTTTTCATCACTAGAAAATGAAATTTGCCATGAACAGATCCAAGCCATTATCTGGGCTACAAATGGCCGGCAATAGACAATGGGGCGTGGCACCGCCCATACAAGTCAATATTTGAAAATGCTGTAATAGCGCTCCCACACAATGTTTTCCAACGAAATTTGGCAATGGCTTCATGGTTTCAACTCTAAGCTAAGTGCAACACATCGGCGTAATTGGACAAAGGGGCGTGGCACCGCCCATACAAACTAATATTTCAAATTGCTGCAACTGGCCTCTCATTTAATGTTTTCCAACAAAATTTGGCAAATGGTTTCATGGTTTCAACTCTAAGCTAAATGCAACATATTGGCGTGATTGAACAAAGGGGCGTGGCACCGCCCATACAATTCAAGAATGGGAGCCATTCTTCAACGGGAAATGGTTCCATGCTTTCAATGCAACATACTGGAATTGGACAGCGGGCGTAGCACTTCCCATACAATTCAATATTTTAAAAAATGTTACAGTTGGGCTCCCAATGAACATTTTTCATTGGTCATGATTCAATGTTACATATAGTTGGGATTGGACAGCGGGGCGTGGCACTTTTCATACAATTCAATATTTCAAAATGCTACACTTGCGCTTCCAATAAAAATATGTGACAAATGTTTTCATTAATTTATTATGACCTTAAAGGCAAAAAGAACTTTTTTAGGGCCAGCAAAGCGGACCGGGCCCTGCTAGTTTTAAATATTACATACTACGTTTCGAATTATAACCACTTTGTTCTGTTTTTTTTGTAAAAATTAGAGCGAAATAAAATATCGTTTTCGGTCAAATTTCGTCATGATACGAAAAATGTAACAAATAAAAAACAAAGATTACACTGATCGACAAAACTGAACTTTTTGTGTGTTACTAAATAGACTTGATAAACAAATTCTTATGTATTTTGCCACGCTGAATTGGAAAATAATAATGAAATTTCTCCAGCACTCTCCAGAAATGCAGTTTTTGTGACGCTTGCGGAAAAATGGTGCGTGCTTTCAAAATACTTCCAAAATCCTCTGGGCCCGGTATTTGTGTGCCCGATGGTGGAAGTGGCCATCTGGCCAAAGTTGATGGTTGGAAGAGTTTTGGTGGTCCATGCTTTCTTTGTTACAATATTTTCGGCAAGTCGTGCACGTTTTATACATTAAAAATAGTCCCACAGTCCAATTTTAACATATTCCTACAACTTTTTTGGCAAAAACTTTAAAATGAGAGGAACAGCTTGCTGAGTTGTATTGGTCGTAAAAGGGTTTGTATGGAAAAAGGCATTTTTATGACTATTGTATATTTATACTAGCATTACCCCATTACCATTACAAAATACAGACATTCACAACAGAGAAGCGAAATGGAAAAATTCCCCTACTCCTCACATAGCTTGAAATTCCCCGCAAAATGGGTAATTCTCCACAATCATTCCCTGATCATTGTGAATAAAGAGAGCACAAAAACTTCATATAAAAAACACTCTGCCCTCTCAGCAATCTATACGCAGAAGAGAGTGGAAAGCAATATACAATAATGTTTTGCAAGCACAGAAAATATCAATGCAATCGAACAGAAATCTGTAAGCTTAGGACACAATTTTGAAATAGAACTTAATACCGAAAATTAAGATATTTACTTTTCGAAAATAAAAAAAAAGTACTCTATTCGCTTCCTTGGCACAAATATGATGGTTTAAAAAAAAATTTTTTAAATCGGTTGGCTAGTTTTCATCCTACCCGTTAAAAAAATGTCTCTTTTAATTTTATAAATAGTAAGGATATGGACAACAATATGACTTTATGACCAATATAAGACCTTTGTGAACTCCCATTATATTTGTAAATGTAGCGATTACCACTACTTAGCACAGAAGTGGATATAACACAAATTTCAAAATTGACTTTTTGGCAAAAGTAAAGTGGTAATGGATCATCTCAGAAACACTTAATTTTCTTACTAGAACTGCGCTCGAAATGCTACACTCTGCATTTCTTTTATATGACGTTCGTTGCACGTCTTGTTTCAATAATCACATAGTCGTGAAATTATTCGGCGATGGTAAAAAGGCACCGCAGATTTGTGCAACGGGGATTCCATTTAAAAAGTTATTATAACTACATATCACTCATTCCCTGGAATAAAGACACAACTCAACAAAAAAAATAATATCGTTGAGAAATCACGATTTAAAACTTAAAATTTGAATTCAAATATGAATTTCACCACTTGGTTTTTAAAAAAGGTTAAAATACATCAAATATTAAAAATATGAATTCTGTCTCTTGACAGCACGTAGATAAATATCTGAGGATCCTAGTGGCATTCACAACTCCAAAAACCCGAATTTTGAGGATTTGTATCTTGATTGCAGGGAATATGAGATATGCAAATAAATATAGCATAAATAAAAAGTATTTACAAGCATATGCAGGGTTACCATCCCAAAACAAAATTTGTAATACTCAAATATAATCATTTTTATAACCCTTATATTAACTTGCTTTGGGCGGACTATATATATAGATATATATATAGATATATATATAGATATATATATAGATATATATATAGATATATATATATATATATATATATATATATATATATATATATATATATATATCCTCAAATCTGCGGCGAGCTTTTTCATACACTTCCACATGAGCTAGAGAGCTGAAATTTGGAACACTGATAGAACTCCGGTTACAATGCATTCTATTATTATTTTGGGGTCCATCAGAGGCGTAGGGGGCCGTGGGGGGGACTCAAACCTTTTTTTTTAAATATGGCATAACTTCCGATTCCTTCAAGCTACAATGATGAAATTAGGTAGGTGGGTTCTTATTGACGAAATGATTTTTTATATATGATTTTTTTGGAAAGGGGGGTGTGGGGGAGCGGAATGGAGCCAATTTAAAGTTCTAACTTTCGTATTTTTTAAGCTACAGGGCTGAAATTTTTTACTTAGGCTAGCATTGGGGAAAAAGAGTAAAAAAGGAAAAAATGGGGGGAAAAGGGGAGGAACAATTTTTTTTTTTAAATCCAAAAAAATTTTTAAAATGTAAAAATTTAAGAAGAAAAACTATACGGGCAAAATATAAATGGGAAAGAAATATACCGAAAAAAAAAATTTTTTTTTAAAAAAGGGGAAAATAAAAAAAGAGTAAAAAACAAGTTTTTTAAAATATAACTCTTTGACCGACTAAAAAGCAGAAAATAAATTTCCATTAAATTAATTTCCGCAATTTCGATTTAAAATTAAGGGTTTTTGGCTACTTTGTTCCTAATATCATTGCAAATTTTGAAGTCGCCAAAAACTAGAGCCCGACCGATAAGCATTTTCAGGCCGAAGCCGAAGCCGATGCCGAAGGTCAATTGGCAGCCTTTTACTTCGGCCGACGCCGAAGGCCTATACCGAAACCGAAGCCGATACTTAAATAAAAACCCTTTAAATCTTGTTTTTTTCGTGTATTTTCATTCAAATTCGAGTGTATAAATACACATTTAGTTTTTTAAGGAACTAAAATTTTATTTAAACAAATAATAAAAGTAACCAAAAGAATTCACAAACAAATTTGGGCCTCCTAGGTCAAAACTAACAGGAGCCTCGGATTATCCCATATATCCCGTGTAAGAAAATTAGATTTTTTTAAAATCATTTTTAAAAATTTGGAGTAAAGGAAATTTAGTAGAAATGGTAGAGAATTCTTCAAAGAGTAAATCCATCTAAGTAGCTGTTTTTTAAGGACTCCCCAAATCCGTCAGGTGATGTTCTAGTTGATGGTAAATACCACCTGTGGAGCTTTGAACTTTAAATGTAAAATTTTACCAAAATCGATCCCGGATTTGAGCACCAGAACTACTTTTCATATATGTTGGAGCAGCAATTTGGGCTACATTTCTAAAAGGTAGAATCCTTCCGTGAGACTCCTACCCCTATATTTGAAATTTCATACAGTTTACCAACACTCCTTTTAACATTGACATCAGGCCGAGTATTAAGCTTCCAAATCTATATTTAAAATTCAGTAATCCACCCAGAAAATGTCCAAAGATGTACTTTGTGGCAGCTGTAACCCCGTGCCACGCAATTTGAGGCGAGATTCACTCAATATTCGATGATTACTAAGTTAAATTTTAATCATATTTTTTGTTTTGTGAGCCTCTTATGTCCCATTGAAAATTCCATCAATTACACAATTTTTAGAAAATCGTATCGTAAAAAATTAATTTTGGTTTTCAGTGTCGCAAAAACAAGAAAAAAAAATTGAAAAGCTTCGTCTAAAACTTCAGCCATTTTTTAGAAAAACCTAAGCCGAAGCCGAATGTGCATTTTTGGCCGATAACGACCGAAGCAGATGCCGAAGCCGATTAATCGGTAGGGCTCTACCAAAAACCCTTAATTTTAAATCGAAATTGCGGAAATTAATTTAAAGGAAATTTATTTTCTGCTTTTTAGTCGGTTAAAGGGTTATATTTTAAAAAACTTGTTTTTTACTCTTTTTTTATTACAAGTTATTATGGCATTGAAAATTTTGTTTGCTAAAAAATTTATTTTTTGTGCTCCATAATCCTGCATTATGAAGAAAATGTTCGTTCGTAGGTTGGACAGTTTGGAAGAAATCGCTAAAAATCCAATTTTGCATGGGAACATTTTTCGCTATGACAAATAAGCATTATGAAAAATTTTAAAAGCAATTTCTATCAACAATTGTATTTTTGTTTCGGATCAAATAAGTCCCAGAAAACATTTTTTAAGTTACTGAGTATCAAGAATATATCAATTTCTAAAATAATGCTGGTTTTTATTTGAATACACAGTTTTGTAAATTTGACAGAAAATATTCCATTATAACTATTATAAAAACCACAGGCATATTATTGCAGATATATTTTTAGCATTTCCATAAAAAAACACAAAAAAAGTAGTGAAAAAATAGTATAAAAGAACTTATGTTAGATAATGTAATTGAAGGGCTGAAGGAGATATGAACATACAAATTATTTCAAGTAAATAAGTTTCGAAGCTTTTAATTTTTCTTTTTTCAATAAAAAAAAGGGTATTTTCTGATTCTTCGAAGCTATCATCCATACTAAAATTTGCGAGGGATTTTGGCCAAGAGATGACCCAAAAAGTAAAAGTCAATTTTGAAATTTATATCGCCTTTATCCGCTCGCTCCTTCAATTGGATTTATATTATTTGCCATTTATCTGTCCAAAAGTAGCGTAACGAAAATGTTTTCCATGACATTTGAAATACATTCAAGGAAAACCCCTTTTTTAAAATTAGAAATCAATATATTATATTGACATAGACTGCGCATTCATTCAATTATATACGATTTGATCTGGAATTTATCCAAGTTTTTCTTGGGACTTAGTTGTGTCGGACGGTGTTGTAAAATTTACCATGGTTAACTTTTAAAATGAGAACAGCAACAATTTGTAGAGTATGGCGCATAATTAACATAATTAAACCCTACACCTCATGAGGTATGGGCAAAGCTGGGCATAGTTAATCGAGAATTTAACTTCGTTAATCCGGTAAAAGTTAATCAAAAACTTTTTCCGGGTTTCTACACTGAAGGAAAAAACATGTTTTAAAATTAAACATTTTTTTTTTCAATTTGCATTTTAAAACATCGTTTTTTCTGCAGTACATTTATGTTTTAATTTTTAAAACAAATGCTTTCAATTTCAATCGTCTTGCTCTTTCGTTAGTCGTTTGAAATTTATAATACTGTTATTCTTTTCTATTTCAAAAAATCAAAGCATAGTTTTAGGGTGTTTTTTAAAAAAATTCGAAGTAGGCTTTTACTACAAAAAATGTATATATAATCATATATTTAATACTTCTATATTGCTAGCAACCTATCTGCGCAATGTGTTTGAACTCCGAATTCAATTCAGACAAGTTTATTCAAATAATATTTGTGCGCATGCTCAGGTTTTGTATGTATTAGATTCTGTGTATATTTGACTACTTACGCACATAAACAATTGTCAAATGACTTCAGGGCCGGATTTGAAAATACAAAACGATATTCTTCGATTGATCTCTTTTTTATCACACAAAAAGCATCTGTGCGACATTGTTTCAAATTATTTCACAGACACAGACAAATTATAATATTCGATGGAAATATTTCAACTTTTTTTTTAATTGACAAAAAATTATTCATCCGCTCCTGTAATTTTCTTCAAATTTAAATGTCGTTTCTGCCAAATACGTAATCGGTTGTCTTGCTCATATAACAATATGTCTGGACTGCAATGCCAGAGAATTGAATTTGAATATACTAGCAATATAGAAGTATTACATATATGATATATAATACATTTAGACTCTGTTAAATAATGTTAACAGTAGACCAACCTGTTGAGCGTTTAGCGCTCCAAACTCCGTAGGCTTGGGTTCGTATCCCGGTCTCGAATTTAAGAAAATAAAAAGTTAACTAAAATAATTGCAAACAAAAAAAAATAACAAAAAAAAAAAATTTTTTTTTTTTAAACTTTATCGTTTTTAAAAAAAATTTTTAAAATTGAACATTTCCGTTTTAAAATTCGTTTTTAGCACACGTGTTTTAAAATTGAACAAATTCGTACAAAGGTCTATTTAAAAACGAAATCGTTCAATTTTAAAATATTTTCGTTTAATTTTTAAACATTTTCCTCTCAGTGTAGTTAATTGAAGAAATTTAACTTAACTCTTAAAGTCCTGGAATCGAAATACGAGGAATTTTGTTATGAGAATTTTGGTTCTAGGATGATTTTAGGCTGAAAAACACGAATTTCAAGTCCGTTTGTCAAAAAAATGTTACCTGGAAGCGCCAGATGAAAAAGATTGAAGACCGTCTGTAGACGGTCTTAGTACTTGAGCTGAAAAAAAAATAAAACTTGTGCAGTATAAAAAATCGTTTTTTTTTCGAAGTAAATGCTTAGTACATTGATCAATACAGGTAAATACTAACAGACAATAAAAAAATGTAATCTGAAAACATATATTTTACCTGATTACAACATTTCCTGTTACTCCAATGTTTGGTTTATCAGGCAAAAAGATGTTATCATTTCTTGCTGCAGTGTAAATTTTTTTCCTCTAAGTCCTAAGACCGTCTACAGAAGGTCTTCACAAAAAAATCGATTTGAACCACAATTTTGATTCACAAACCAAACTACCAACAAAATATAAAAATACTTACCAAAAACTTACCAAAAAATTCCGGAGTCGATTGAGTTGCGAAGTATTTTTTTTTTATTTTAAATTTACACGAAAATTTTTAGTAATTTTCGCGCCTGTTTTCACAAAATTTTTGACAGAAGTTGCTGTAGCTTTCAAAACTGTCACCTGATCGCGTTGAAACCGACACCATTCGATATGTAAATTCAATCCGATGAATAAAGTGTAACGCTTAGAGCGTGAATAGTATTGAGTTTGAATAGAATTGCAGTTTAGTGATGACCTTCTGTAGACGGTCTTAGGACTTTAAGGGTTAACTAAATGAAAAAGTTAATGGTTTTCAAAATTAACTGAAACGTTAAAAGTTAACCAAAAATTTAACTTCTTTAATTAACAATTAACTAGTTAAAGCCCAGCTTTGGGTGTGGGTATATTCACTTTGGTCTTGATCAGCTTCACTTCCTTTCGATTTACCCCTATCCGTCTGTCCGTCTGACCGTCTGTCCATCCTCTTTTCTTGTAAACACGATTACAGGTTACTCACTTGTTTTATCACATTTTAGGACCCCAGGCGAAGGGATCATTAATTCCTTGATAATTTAAAACTTGCATTTATTGAACAACAACAAACCAAAATGCAAAGAAATACAACAACATAAAATGCTGACAGAAAATTCATTATTTGATTATTATCTTTTAAAATATTAATATAAAAAAATGTTCCCAAAATAGATGAAAACTTGTGAAACCCGGAGAAAATTCTGCCAATTCTGCCCGGAGATTGAATTCCAAACCTGGAGTCTGCGGATCAAAAAGACAATGTTGGCAAGCCTGAGCATATGAAAAAGTGGTAGTTTCTATTTTCCAAAAAACAACACAATACACAACTTTTTAAAGATACAATTTTAGTTTTTTTTTATTAACCACAAGTTAAAATTTTTTTTAACAAAAAATTGATTTTTTTACTTTGAGGTAATACAATTTTTTTATTACAGCTTTAATTAAAAAAACTTGTAAAAGTTGTTGGGCATTCAATTGTCTGTCGGAAATGGTATAGAAGAACTTCGTTGCTGCATTATTGCAAGAGCCATAGTATAAAAACCACGTATAGTTCGCCATTATGCTTAGAATGGTTCATTTATATATAAAAACTAAATGAGAATATAGAAGTAAAACCATGTCGGAATGCATAATCAAAAGATCTTAATATCATTAATAATACAAAAAATCATTTCAATGGGTTTCAACGCGTAAACAGACGCACAGTGTTGCGTCTAGTACAAGCTAGCTAGACAAAAATATTTTATTACATAAAAAGGGTTGTTTTAGTTTATTAGGCATAAATGTGTATAATTATGATGTTTTATATTGGACATATAAGCGTGGCACCGCCCATTCACTCATACCAATATATGAATGCTCATAAAATGGTTTTAAATTGACAAAAATATATTTCTCCATTCAAATGCGCCTATATGGGTTTTTCTCATGACTTTCTGACGAATAATAACTTTCTGACATGTCAAATAGTTTTCAAGGTATTTATTTAAAAAAGTTTTTATACCCCCACACTCACTGTGGCAGGGTATACTAACTTTGTCACAACGTTTGTAACGCCCATAAGGAGGCGTGTCCGGTATGGAAAAGTATATATATTCTTGATCAGTATCACCTCCTGAGTCGATTTAGCGATGTCCGTCTGTCTGTCCGTCCGTCTGTCCGTCTGTCCGTCTGTCCGTCTGTCCGTCCGCACGATAGCGGTCGCAGTTTTGGAGATATCGACTTGAAACTTTTTTTACATGTTTTTCTCGTGAATACTGAGATCAAGTTCGAGAATCAGCCAAATCGGACAAAAACTGGGCGTGGCTCCCATACACCGAAAAAAAAGGTAAAAATTGTTCAAGTCTTTTTTATTGTTGCATTCGATTGGAAATGTTTAGAAACGTATTTTTGACATGGTCCGAGGTTCCGAGGCCACATATATAAGGGTCTAAATGGGGTCCTGAGACCAATTTTTTTTTTTTTTCGGATTTGATTGGAAATTTTTAGAAATGGATTTTGGACATGGTTTGGGCTCCAAAACCACCTGTAATTGGCTCAAAATAGGGTCTTGAGACCACATTTTTTTATGTTCGAGGTACTTCTTTCTACTGTGTGGGGGTATTTCAACTTCGGCATAGCCGAAGATAGTCCACTCTCTAGTTTTTTAACTCTTTTTATAAAATTTAAACAGACTCATGCGCATCCTAAACTAATGTGTTAAGCCACCAGGAATAAAGTTTGAAAAGTAGGTCCTTTTTTACCGAAGTATACTTAACGGATTAAGGTATCCTCATTCGAAATTTATTGAATAGATCTTGAGACTTTTACTAAAAAATAAAATCAATTTTAAAAGACTAACACCGCTTGACAACTAGGGGTCGCTGATCACAAATCCGTGTTAATAATTAAAATCGGCATATTGTCAAATTTTGTTTGAGGATTCGGTTTTCTTATTTAAAAAAATCTGTTTCAGTTCCGGTTCTTAAATTTAAAAAATATCGATTTCGGTTTTGGTTCCAAGACTTTCCAAAATATTGGATTTGGTTCCAAAACCGGTTCTTGGTGGGCCCTAGATTGCGGAACAAACCCAATTTGCATTTGTCAAAATTAAAAACCAATTGTTTCTAACAAAACAACAAAAAAAATTAATTTAAAAAAAAAACCAATTCCCGATTTTAATTTTTTTTATTTTTGAGGTCATGGATGTTGATATTAAGAAATGTAGATGCAGCGGATCAAAGTGGACCCCGGGTTCGTGATCAGCGACCCCGATTGAAGGAATAAATACATTCTGAAAAAAAAATTGTTTTTAAATAGAAGTGCAAGAGAGTACAAGGGCACATCAGGCTTAAAAAGCGCAGAAGGAAGAAAGCTTTAATTTAAAAAAAAAAATGAGGTGATGGCATGTGATCGCAAGTATCTTCTATTCGCACAAAGTATACAAATTTCTAGAAAAAAACTAGTAAGAGAATTATCTATAATACTCTGCACATGCGAGTACGATACATTCTGAGACCATATGTTAGTAATTTTATCGAAAATCGGTTTTTTATTGATAGTTTTTCGATATTTTATTCATTATTTTTCGATTTTTTATCGATAATTTTTCGATAATTTTCCAATATTTATCGATAATTTTAGTTTCGTGATCCATTTAAAAATTTTGTTCCAATTCCATTTTGTTCCGGTCCAATTCCAATTCGTTCCGGTTTCATTCCCATTTCGTTCCCGACGTTATTTCCAACCCAATGCAAAAAACCACATCCAAATCGGTTAAGTATTTCTCAAGATAAACGAAAATAATATAAAATTGGCGGCCTTTTTGTATGGGAGGTAGGCGTGGCTCTTATCCGATGTTGCCCATTTTCAATACCGTCCAATCATTCGCCAAAATTTGGGGTCGATAGTTCAAAAACTACGACAGTTATCGTGCGAAATGACAGACAGACGGACAGACGGACATGGACTAATGGACTCAGGAGGTGATGCTGATCAAGAATATATATACTTTTCCATACCGGACACACCTCCTTATGGGCGTTACAAACGGTGTGACAAAAACAATATACCCTTGGACACTAGTGTGCAGGGTATAAAAATATTTTTTTCGCCATTTTTCCAAGCTAGACCACAATGTTTTTTTAGTTTAATTTTTTTAAATATGTTTGCATACCTGTTGCTTTTGACTGCATTTTAATAAAAAGTTCTATCGCCAAAAATTAAAACCTTTTTCTTGCATTTTCTTATCGAAGCTACTTTCTGACATCTACTCATTTCAAGCGACACTTTGACTATTTCTCTTTAGCTTTCAGCGTTGCAAAAAAACTAACTAATAAGGGTTTCGTACTAATCAACAATTCCTGATCTAGTACAAGACTTACTTTTCTCATTCAGAACTTTGACTTTTGTCCACCGATGAATTACAACACTGTGTACAACACTGGTGGTAAGCCCAAATTAAAAAAAATTGTCCCCACCTGCTCTACAATGCATTTTCAAGGGCTTCATTGAAATAATAATATTACCTAATATTCGATAATCTTATACATTTTCTTGAAACCGCATATCAGAATTAAATATAATTGATGTAATTACTCATATGTCCTTAAAAATGAATAAAAAAGAGTAAAAAACAAGTTATTTTAAATATAACCCTTAAACCGACTAAAAAGCAGCAAATAAAATTCCTTTAATTAATTTCCTCAATTTCTATTTAAAATTAAGGGTTTCTGGCTAGTTTGTTCCTTTGCAGATTTTGAGGTCGCCAAAAACCCTTAATTTTAAATCGAAATTGCGGAAAATTATTTAAGGAAAACTTATTTCCGGTTTTTTAGTCGGTAAAGGGTAATATTTTAAAAAACTTGTTTTTTATTTTTCCCTTTTTTTTTAAAAAAAATGTTTTCTCACTCTTTTTTTTCTTTTTCCCGCACGCGAACTTAAGTACAAAATTTCGGCCCATGTAGCTTTAAAAATACGAAAGTTAGAACTTTAAATTGGTTCGATCCCGCTCCCCTTTGCCCAAACACCCCCACACCCCCCGCCCCCCCTTTTCAAAGGGTATCATTTTGTCAATAAGAACCCACCTACCAAATTTCATCACTAATTTTTGAGAACTCACTCACGCTCATTTTTTGCTCACTGCTCATGAGCAAAAACATTTTTTTTTTTGCTCACTGCTCATTGCTCATGAGCGAAAATTTGCTCACTGCAAACTAGAGACCGACCGAAATCGCTTTTTTTAATTTCGGCCAAAACCGAAATGGCCGAAATTTTTTATTTTTTTTTTCGGCCGAAACCGAAATGGCCGAATTTTTATTTTTTTTTATTTCGGCCGAAACTGAAAAAATAAAAGAAACAATTGTGAGTTTTAATGTAATAAAGTGGGACATAATTAAGATTATCAGTAGGCTGAAATCGATCGCATATTCATAGTCAAATTTAGTAGCTGCTAAACTTTAGAACCAGCTTAGTAGCTGCCAGTTCAGTGTATTATCTGTCAACTTAGTAGATTACTAAAGTTAAGTTGGAGCTTAATTTGACTATGAATATGGGCCGATCATTTTAAGTTCAGATCATGAATTAGGTGAATTTAGAAGCACACTATCAAATGCGTGGAAATCAAGAGTAGTAGAAATTACTGTCAGGGTAGTAGATTTCAAGAGAGGGGAGTAGATATGGGTTTATGCGTAGAGTACTAGAAATTCTACGAGTTGTAGAAATTTCTGTCGGGGAAGCAGATTTGTAGAAAGAATAGTACTTTTGCATTGTATGAAACTCACATAATATTTTGAGGAGTAGATTTCTTACCATAGTAGTAGGAAATATCTTGAGGGAATTAGATCTACTCCGATAGGACATGTCTTCTTTGTCGCTTCTGATTCTTTGAAACTATGATCAATGCTTAAATTTGTGTTACATACCGCTTTTATCCACTTGGTTGTTCCTTATGTATTTTGATACGCTAAATCCGAAAATAAACTTTAAATTTTTCCAGCACGCACCATTTTTCTGCAAACGCCTCAAAAGTTGCATTTTTGGTGCTGTAAAAATTTCATTATTATTATTTTCGTATCCAGCATGGCAAAATACATAAGAATTTGTCTATAAAGTATATTTAACACACAAAACGTTCAGTTTTGTCGATCAGTGTAATCTTTGTTATTTATTTGTTACTTTTTCTATCACACCGAAATTTTCGGCGGAAACATAGAAATTTCGGCCGAAAACGAAATTTGGCCGAAAGCGATATTTTATTTTTCGGCCGAATCCGAAATACGGCCGAAACAGCTTTTTTTGGCCGAAAAGCCGAAAAACCGAAACCGAAACCGAATTTCGGTCGGTCTCTACTGCAAACTGCTCATGAGCAAAATTTTTTTTTGTGTAAAATGGTTTTTTGTGTTGTTAACAATATTAGTTAACAATATTAGCAACCAACCAGCCTTTTATTCGCGGAATCGAAGGAAGCAAATACAGATTCCTGTAAATTTGCAACAGAAACAATTCATTGTATTTTTTCCAAATCGAATTTCTATCCAAAAAATTTGTTTATCATTGTTTTCCCTTTTTTACTGTCGCCTTCGCGCCATTCGCACCATTAACTCAAAATATTTTTAAAAATCGGAATTTCCTAGGTCATAAAACACACACGTAAATTCCCATGCAAAAGGGTTGAAATAGCAGGTTGCTGTACAAAAGTCATAAAATGTTGAATTGGCGCTCTGAGACATCGCGGATTTTCCCAACCAGCAAAGATCATGTCGTCAACGAATGATATAGATTGCGGTCTGCACACAAGTAAATTCCCACGCACAAAAGGGTTGAAGCATGCTGCCTAACATAAAATTTTGTGTGGTTGCGCCGGCGTCGTGGCGCGCTGCTTAACCAGCCAGCAAAGGTCTCGTCAACACAATGACTGCTGTCGACACCAGCTAAATTGCATTTTGTTTTTTTTTCACTGCTAAGAGCAGTAAAATTTTTAAAATGCCTAAATATAAGAGCATAACTACGTATGTTGAAAAAAACCATTTCCAACATTTTTTCCAACTAAAAATACGTCGATAGGAGATAGTACATGCCTATCAGTGTAATGATGATTTTCATTTCCAATAAGTACTTTCTTACTTGTTCGAAGTTTGATTAGTAATAATTAACTACATACATATATGTAAAAAATATTCCAAACAACCAATATTGTTAACAACACAAACAACCATTTTATACAAAAAAAAATTTTTGCTCATGAACAGAAAAAAAATTGCTCATGAGCAAGAAATTTTTTTGCTGATGAGCAGTTTGCAATGAGGAAATTTTTTGCTAATGAGCAATGAGCAAAAAAAAAATGTTTTTTGCTCGTGAGCAATGAGTGAGCGTGAGTGAGCAAATCCGAACCCTGATTTTTTCATAAAGGCTCCTTTAGTAAATGCATATAATATTTTCATTTTTATTTTTCCAAATAAAGTCAAAGTTCAAATTTTTGATACAAATTTTTAGTTTAGACAGAAGAAATTTTAAAAAAGGAACAATAACTAAAAGAGCCTTTATGTGAAAACTACACAACTTTTTTAGAATCGGTTAAAACATATGGAATAAGATATGTCAGATCTATTAAAGAAAAAAAAGAATGATAAATCAAAGTTTGCATTCAGCTACCAGACAATTTAAAAAAATAAGAGAATTTCGATTTGAATTGCAATTATTGGCAAAACCAACAGTGTTAAATTCAAACTGACTTCAAATTAACTAATATATAAAGTGTCATCAAAATCCGAGCACTATTTCCAATGTTTTTCATTTTTGTATGGGGAAAAGGAAGTGCATTCCGCGCCGACTTTCCTTTATCCGATTGGCTCCAAACTTCACATAAGTTCTTTTTATATACAAAAAAACCAAACTAGCCTAATCGGACCATCGAGCACTGGTTTTGAAGAAAGCTTCATACGATTCTGAACAGGTCTAATATACATATTAGCTGGCCTGCGAATTCCATATCGCCCCAAATTTGGATTATGAATGTTGCTCTGCCTTTGATTGTGTGTCTAAAATTAATTATTTCGAGCATTCGCGATCAATAACAGATCACATCGCACAACTTCAAAGCTGGGCATAGTTAATCGAGAATTTAACTTCGTTAACCCGGTAATAGTTAATCAAAAATTTTACTTCGTTAAATTTAAAAGTTAATTTCGTTCAAAAGTTAACTTCGTTAAAAGTAAAATTTTCTATAGAAAACAGAAAAAAATTTTTTTTACAAAAAACACATAAAAAATACTTTTTAACTATATTCAATTGAATGCCTGCACTCAGACCCTTTTTCCAATCGGTTTCAGCAATGCAAATTTGCTATAAAATAAATGATACAAAAAGCCAAATTTCGTGTATGAAACAATTTATTTATATTCATATGAAGGCATAGAAATTTTATTAGAATATTAAAAAATAATAATGGAATTAATGAAAATTGGTTAAAAACAAATAGCACAGTTTTTCGCCAATTTGAGAAACTTGAGAAATGGAAAATACGATGTAAACATCCTGACGATGTAAGCCTCACGTAATGGCTGAGAACGCCATTGTGTTTAGAATGTTCTATAGAATATAGAACACTTCGAAATATATCGGCCTGTGTATTTAATTGTTTTGTGAAATAATTTTTAAATTAAGTGTCAATATCAGTTCGAAAATAGTATGAATTCTTAATTTTAACTTTTTTTTATATTCAATAATAAAAAAAATTTTTGTTTTAAATTTAACTAAGAAATTTAACTTAACTAAATGAAAAAGTTAATGGTTTTCGAAATAAACTGAAACGTTAAAAGTAAACCAAAAATTTAACTTCGTTAATTAACTATTAACTATTAACTATGTAATTAACTAGTTAATGCCCAGCTTTGCACAACTTGCATTCGATCTCGATATCATTTTCTTCATAACCTTTCCTGGCATGCACATGTGTTTTCGATGCGAATTTCAAAGTGTGACAATGGACGCACACAATATCTAATTGCCCAATATCGAGGCATTGATGATCTTTGTAAGCGATTGTGGGATCGTATTGGAAAAAGCGTGATGCAAAGCAACAGCACTTCTTCTTCATTCAGTACGCAATTGTGCCATACAAACATTCATTGAATTCTGCACGTTTCGTATGTGTTCGAGCCGCATGAGATTTTATCGCGCTATTTTTAACTAAACTTTATTTAAACTAACTAAAATCAACAATCCCCACGCGATAATTAAATTCCCTATTTGCCCGAAAAGCACAGTCGCGAAGCGTGGGATTTAAGACGACCCTCGCGGTATGGTATCCCCGGACGAACGAACAACACGAACACACGAAAACCTGATAAATAAACTTCTTTTAAAAACTACACCGAAACTGCCGCAATAGATATATATATAGGTATATATATAACTATATATAAAAGAAACGGAAATTTTCCCGACACAAGGAAAATAATACCGCACACAAACCCTTTTTCAAAATCAACACAAACCGACAATCACCCAAAAGAAATTATTCGTACACCAAAAATTATATTTCTTTAAACGCAATTGATTTGCGGGACCAGACCAACCTGTCTGAAATCCCTCGCACGATTCTTTGCAGAATCTATTCACCAGCTGGACTTCGATAAAATTCGACGTCCAGCAACAACTTGGCTCTGATGCGCGACGACACAAACAAAAAAAAAGGAATAAGGAAGAGGGGGGGGGAAAAAACGGCCAAACAAATTCCAAGCAAACTACTTGGACGGAAACACTTCACCAAAACAAATCACGACCGAACACAACCTGTCCAACTCTATTCAATTCCTCCAAAATCAAAACACTAAATGGCCGACTGCCACAAATAAAATAAAGCAAAATAAACACTAGCTGGCAAAACTAAACCAGCGCGCAAAAATACTCCCTTTGGATCACTTGTCCTCCAGCCACAGTCCGACGATGGCAACAGCTCCACTTCACCACTAAAAAAAACACAATTTTTTTTTAAAAGGACAGAAAGTTATCCAATTTTTGGAAACAATTAATTTAAAATTTAATTCAATCAGAAAAACCAAAGCTTTTGCCACTCTCCTTCTTCCCTGCTCAAAAAGAACTAAAAGAATCAGAATATATGAGCGCCTATGACGCTCACTTTCCATTTATCTTCCCACATACATAGAGTGCGGCTTACGCAGAAACCAGTGTCCGCAGTCGGGGCTTTACCCATACCTATATGCGAAAAATCTCTTCAGATTTTTCTAGGTGTGTTTGGCAAATTTACATATACCCCCCTGCACCCACCAAAATGAAATATACATTTTGGCGGCACTCATGTACGTATAGGCGAAAGCATAAATGTTCTCAAATTCCTCTCCCTCAAACAGGTTTAAAAAGTACAAAAGCTTTAGTCCAGGTTTTGACAATTTACTATTGTAATGGCGAGGCTGGCAATACCCTCATCGGATCGCCGCCGCTCACTGAGCTAACTTAACGAAAGCAAAAGCGAAAGAAAGGAGAAGAAAGCAAGAGAACTTTGACAGCTCAAACAAAATATTCAGTTTTCCTCTTCCGCGCGCCGGCCGCATTTCGCCCGCGAGTGTCGAATTTGTTTTGCTTAGCAAATTAAGCAAAACAAATATATTTATAAAAAAAAATTAACATTCAATAAAATCGTGCAGTGCGTTCTTTCGGTTAGTGCGTGTGAAATTTTGTTCCTTCGATTTTGTTCGCCCGTCGCCCCGAACAAAAGGGAAACAAAAAAACATAACAAAACAAACAATACAACAACAACTGTGCCGCGAATTTATACCGCGACAATTTGGTAGCTGACCGTGTATTGCGATTGTGTGGGCCGATATTGGCTCTGTAAGGGAAGTGTTGAAAACTTTGAACCCAATTAATGAAATAAATATTAAGTGAAATAAATATGTAGTGGTATAAAAAGGTGTGAATAACGTTCGTTTAAAATTTGCACTCAAATTGAATATCAGAAACTGCACGAATTATATTGGAAATCGAATGTAATAGTTGGACTTCTGAAATGTGCAATGGGAAACGAATTTGGTAAAGTTGAATGTATAACCGGAAAGTATGCAAAGTTGTGCGGTAACTTGACTTGAAAGATAAATAATCCCTGGAAGTATGCAAGTTTACATTTTAATAAGAGATATTGGAAGTATGCTGAAAGATAAATTAAGCGGCCCAGAAGTATGCAAAGAATTTGGCTGTTTGCAAAAGATAAATATTGACTGCGCACAAATTAACAAAACATTGTGAATATCTGCAGTTAAAAGTTCGCAATTGGAGTTAACCCATTAATGACGAGAGCGAAATAATAGGAATTTGTTCAAGATTTTTTCAGGATTACCTAGAAATGACCTAAGAAACGAATTCAAACTTTTTTTTTTGGACCGCTTGCTGTTTGCCCACCTTTGCCCGTAACCATATGGGAACGCTCGTCACAACCCTAGCAAAATTACCTAATTTAAGATATTATTGTTTACTAGTAAATTTGCCCGTGCCATGCACGGGAAAAAAACACACTAATTTGAAAAAATTAAATGTTTACTTAATATATTTTAGATGCAAAAATATTTTCTATGTTTTTAAAATTTAAATGTAATTTTTTTTTATAGAAATATGTGAAATATGTAATTTTTTATTAAATTTTGTAAAGAATAGAAAGAAATTTTGTTTGATGATGTAATTGTGTAAAGTTGAACTGTTACATTAAAAAAAATAGATTAAAAAAAGAAAAAAGAATATCAAGCAATGGATTCAAAAAAAAAAAACGACCGGTGACCCACTTGAACCTATGACTGCCGCAGTCATAGGCCGAAGCTCTAACCAACAGACCACAGCCAGCTATAAAATAAATTGAGCTAATGGCGATATAGTTCATCAAGCTGTATGGTGAATGTGTATATACTAGAGCCAGACCGATTAATCGGCTTCGGCATCGGCTTCGGCCGTTATCGGCCAAAAATTCACATTCGGTTTTTCCGAAAAATGGCCGAAGTTTTGGCCGAAGCTTTTCAATTTTTTTCCTTATTTTTGCGACACCGAAAACCAAAACTAATTTTTTACGATACGATTTTCTAGCCCACATCACATCTAAATTCTTACTGATTTTCTTGAGACTTGAATGTAAAATTGTGTAATTGTTGGAATTTCCAATGGGACATAAGAGGCCCACAAAACAAAAAATATGATTAAAATTTAAATTAGTAATCATCGAATATTGAGTGAATCTCGCCTCAAATTGCGTGGCACGCGGTTAAAACTGCCACAAAGTACATCCTTGCACATTTTCTGGGTGGATTACTGAATTTTAAATATAGATTTAGAAGCTACTACTTGGCCTGATGTCTATGTTAAAAGGAGTCCTGGTAAACTGTATGAAATTTCAAATATAGGGGTAGGAGGCTCACGGAAGGATTCTACCTTTTAGAAATGTAGCCCAAATTGCTGCGCCAACATATATGAAAAGGTGCTGAAATCCAGGACCGTTTTTGGTAAAATTTTACATTTAAAGTTCAAAGCTTCACAGGTGGTTTTTACCATCAACTAGAACATCCTTTGCCCATCACCTGACGGATTTGGGGAGTCCTGAAAAAACAGCTACTTAGATGGATTTATTCTGTGAAGAATTCTCTACCATTTCTTCTAAATTCCCATTATTTTAAGCTTTACTCCAAATTTTTAAAAGTGATTTTAAAAAAATCCAATTGTCCTGACCTAGGATTTGTTTGTGAATTCTTTTGGTTACTTTTATTATTTGTTTAAATACATGTTTAGTTCCTTAAAAAACAAAATGTGTATTTATATACTCGAATTCGAATGAAAATACACGAAAAAACAAGTTTTTAAAGGGTTTTTATTTAAGTATCGGCTTCGGCTTCGGCTTCGGTATAGGCCTTCGGCGTCGGCCGAAGTAATAGGCTGCTAATTGACCTTCGGCATCGGCTTCGGCTTCGGCCTGAAAATGCTTATCGGTCGGGCTCTAGTATATACACACAAAAATATAGCTTTGATTTACCATTGCCACCTTTAAGGAAATAATACTACCAAAAGGCTAGCGTTGCCACTTAACAATGTTTTCACCTGTTACGGCTAAACATTATTTCCGATTGTCGATTATTTTTATTGCAAAGCGTTTTATTCATTGGATTTTTTCAATTTTTATTTTCGTATTATGTATTTTGACGTACTAAAACCGAATCTGAATCTTTTATTGTAGCAAGAATCTGCTTTCCGAGAAATAAATTTGTTTTAGTTTTGATTTCCCCTTTTTCAATTTCTTGAGTGACTTCTAAGAAAGGTGTTAATTTTGTAGTATTTTTTTTCGGGAATTTTAATTTATAAATGATTCACATTTTTATTTGTTTTTATGAAATTTCTCACCTTAAACAAATATATTTTCGCATTTGCAAGAAACATTTTTGAATAAGTTTTGCTGCGGCTGCGGTACTTCGCGTTGATGTGTGCGGACCATAATGTTGTACTGGGAATATATGCAGTGTATAGGAAAGTGTAATATGAAAATCTAATACACCACTGTAATAGGTGAAAATAGTAACAATCTTACTTACAATCGCTGCGTTGTGGGTTCGATACCTGACCAGGGCGGCTAACATTTATAAGAAAAAATATACGTGTGAATATATTTGTAAGTGGCTCTGGTTCCTTCTCACGAACGCAATGTCGTGTGGACAAACCACCAGAATGGCTAACATTAAAAAAAAAGAAGGTTAACAACTTTAAAAAATTTTTTAAGTGAAGTTGTAAATTTTGATTCGGTTAGTGTTACGGACAGACAGACAGACAGACCTGGACAAATATATATATTAATAACTATTTTTTTTTAATTTTTGAAAGTTTGGCAATGTGTAAACATTTATTTTGTAAAAAAAATTTTTAATCGACAATTTTTTTTAAAATAATTTAAAAAAAAATATTTATATAAATCCAGGATAGTTTTTGATTGGAAAAGATTCTTCAGCAAAGTAGTTTGTTCTTAAAAAACACACATTTTTGCATCCAAAAAAAACTTTATAGCCCCCAGGAAAAAAGTTAGAAAAGTAGGTCAGTTTTTAACTAGGATTTTCTTGATAAGCCACTCAAAATTACTACAAAAGGTTGGCCCTAATCACCAGTCCGCCATTGTATATAATATGTATAATTCCGTACACCAATAATACTGCTCAAGTTTTCAATAACATTAGAAATATCTTCATATGGACTGAAATTAGACAGGTCCTCGTCATCATTTGACATACACAATTTACATGGCTGTAAAAGAGGTGTTGGATGAAGACCATCGGCAGTACCTCCGTCATCTTCTTCTCTAGCCGGATAAATCGAGGAAAATTGTGTTCGCCAAAATGTCTTCATCGTAATGTAAATTTGCTAAAAAAAACAAGTGAGTAAGTTTCAGCCGGTCGAAGTGAATCTATATATGCCGTACACCTTTCCATCTGATACCTGATCGCCATCTTCCGCTCATTCCACCGACGGTACTCACAGCACTATGTGCTCCATTTTTTAGATGTAGAATTTTTACATTCATAAGCTCGGCATGACCATTCAGACATACGGATATGGCAAAATCCACTCAAGAAGCTATGCTAATTTTTCATAAGTATAACAAGTACACAATCTTACTTTAAAACCAATTTGTAGATAAAATATATAGAATTTTATATGAAAAAAGCTAAAAAAAAAATTTTCTTAGTACAAATTTAAATTTACTGGGGTTGTGACGAGCGTGCCCATATGGTAACAGCAAAATGCAAATAGATAAAAAAAGTAACACCGAAGTAATAAAAGATTTTTTGAAATACTTTTTATTATACTTTTATATTCTCCTCAAATGATAGAAAACAAACATCTGTAAAATATAACATTTTGTAACACTGAAAAATATTCTTAGCGGAAAAGTCGCGCCATTTCGCTGTTTTTTCACACTTTTTTAAAATACTACTTTTCAATCATACACCACGGTCGCTACTGGAGTGCGATTGCTTAGAGTTATTTATTAAAATCAGAAAACAGATTAGTGATATTTGTTCAAATATTTTTTTAATTGAATATACCGTGGAACGCTATCAGCGTTACCATACGGTAACACTCGTCGTGAACAGGGTTAATGTGAGAAAATGCCCGATTAATATTGAAAAGTGTATTAAATAGTTGCGCCTGTTCAATACACTATCGGAAACGAATTGGATGAGGTAGAATGGGTAACCTTACTTATTGTGCAAATGTTTTCTGGGAATAGAACTCACCGAAATTAGGAAAATCATAAAGAATTTCACTGGAAAATATCACTGAAATTTAATGTTAGGAAAAACTGAAAATGTAATAAAACCTCTGCATCTGTGCAATGCTATGTCGTTCTGTAGCAGAAAACAAATAAAAAGCAAAAAATGAAACGGCAGTTAGCGCAATGGTAAGGTTGTGATCTTTTCACCACGGCGGTGCACATTGGGGCGCAACTGTCAAAAAATACCTTTTTATAACCCTTATATTAACTTGCTTTGGGTGGACTATATATATATATATATATATTTGAGGATATATATATATATATATATCCTCAAATCTGCGGCGAGCTTTTTCATACACTTCCACAGTTCGTAGAGAGCTGAAATTTGGAACACTGATAGACAATGCATTCTATTAAATTTTGGGGTAGGGGGCTAACATGGCATAACTTCCAATTCCTTCAAGCTACAATGATGAAATTTGGTAGATGGGTTCTTATTGACAAAATGAAATTGTATACACTTTGCCAAGGGGGGTGTGGGGGCAAAGGGGAGCGGGATGGAGCCAATTTAATGCTCTAACTTTCGTATTTTTTAAGCTACAGGGCTGAAATTTTGTACTTAGGTTCGCATTCGGGAAGAAAGTAAAAAAGGGTGAAAAAAAGGTGGGGGAAAAAAGGGGTAAAAATTTTTTTTTTTCAAAAAAAAAAAAGGAGTTTAAAAAATAGTAAAAAACAAGTTTTTTAAAATAAAACCCTTTAACCGACTAAAAAGCAGCAAATAAATTTCCTTAGGGTTTTTGGCGACTTAAAAATCTGCAATGATATTAGGAAGAAAGTAGCCAAAAACCCTTAGTTTTAAATCGAAATTGCGGAAATAAATTTAAAGTAAATTTATTTTCTGCTTTTTAGTCGGTTAAAGGGTTTATTTTAAAAAACTTGTTTTTTACTCTTTTTTATTCGACTTTGTTTTTTCGAAAATGTAAAAATGCAGTTCTATAACCTAATATCCAAATAGTAATGTTTTAAAAAGATTTGGTAAAAATATTGCGTGTACTCGCTGCAGCAATAACTTTTAGCCAACTGTTTTAAATTTTACGATTTTATGCTGCAAAAAGTGAACGTAATACAAATTTTTTCAAAATACCTCTCTAAGTTTTGAAATCTTTAGGTTCGGATATTTTGTAAGTATGGTTCTTTGTTAATTATTTCGCGTTTATGCATTTTAATTTTCATAGCTATTTAGTTGTAAATTTTCCAATTTGCTTGAATGTTTCAAGAAGAATTTTACAAAATTACATAATGACATTTATTTAGGTGATTGCCATTTATTTCACCTTAATCTTTGATATCAAATCAAAAGTGAACAAATTTACTTTAAGTTTCTTCGAAATCTAGGTGCCCGTGGGTGCCCCCCGCTTTTTAATTCATAATTATGTCTCACCTTCTTCGAAAAATATCTCAAATTGGTTAAAATTTCATAAAAATATATAGTGCATACTTTTAGGATGTGTGCTCTTTTGAGATACAAAATAGTTTAAGTTTTGCACAAACTCCAAATTTTTGCTTCCAAAATGTACACTTCATAGTTTTATTATTAATACTGAAAACTTTTACATAATTTACGTTTAAAAAATAAAATAAAATATTTGCTATCATCTTAAAACATTCATCTCGACATATACGACGCAGACCTGTTCAACGCATATTATATTAAAATTTTGGGCATATAATATTTCAAATACCACTTTTACATCTGATTTATTAGGTTTTTGTCTCATCAGGTGGGCGATATAGTCCACCCAAAGCAAGTTAATATAAGGGTTATAATAAAAAGTACAAGTAATTTTACCCCTTTCACGCATGCGGCTTGTATGTAGCAAATAGGGAGGAAAGTAAACCATATATTGTTTACTTTCCTCCCTATTTATAAATAAGCAATTTCTTTTTTTGTGGTCTCAAGCGAAAGAATGTGTAACATGAACACTTGTGCGTTTGTTGTTGTGGGTTTCTTACAGCTTCTCGGTATTTTAAGAAAATGACCGTCGGGAAATGAAAACAAAACTGCTAGATTATTTTTGCAACCAAAACACGCGTATTTGAATTTTTATACCCCCACACTCACTGTGGCAGGGTATACTCACTTTGTCACAACGTTTGAAACGCCCATAAGGAGGCGTGTCCGGTATGGAAAAGTATATATATTCTTGATCAGTATCACCTCCTGAGTCGATTTCGCGATGTCCGTCTGTCTGTCCGTCTGTCCGTCCGCACGATAGCGGTCGCAGTTTTGGAGATATCGACTTGAAACTTTGGGTACATGTTTTTCTCGTGAATACTGAGATCAAGTTCGAGAATCAGCCAAATCGGACAAAAACTGGGCGTGGCTCCCATACACCGAAAAAAAAGGTAAAAATTTTTTATTGTTATTCGATTGGAAATGTTTAGAAACGTATTTTTGACATGGTCCGAGGTTCCGAAGCCACATATATAAGGGTCTAAATGGGGTCTTGAGACCAATTTTTATTTTTTTTGGGGATTTAATTGGAAATTTTTAGAAATGGATTTTGGACATGGTCTGGGCTCCAAAACCACCTATAATTGGCTCAAAATGGGGTCTTGAGACCACATTTTTATATGTTCGGGGTACTTCTTCCTACTGTGTGGGGGTATTTCAACTTCGGTATAGGCGAAGATAGTCCACTCTCTAGTTTTCTTTTGTTTTGATAGGCACAACTGAAAGGGTTTCTATGCGCGTAGCAAAAAAAACAATTTTTACTAAAATTGTTGAAAGAATTTTTGTTCTTAACTACGGTCACCTTGCACAGAAATAACTGCTCTTAGACTTGCTTTTAGACTTGGCAACATAGCACAAATCCCAAACTCCTACAACTAAAAAAAAACAAAACCAAAATTAAAAAATGTTTACCCAAATTCACTGCGAACAATACAAACAACTTGCAGCTAACAAACTTGCGTTTCCATTTTTTACAAAAGCAAATATGCTTTGAAATAAAATAAATCCCTAAAATTATAAACAAATTTTTAGCTCAAAAATTCTTCAAAATAATGTTTTGAACAAAATTCTTATGGAAGGTGCTTTTTGAAAAAAAAATCTGCAACATAACATAAATTTTTGTTTTCGGGAAAATAAAATAAAATAAATAAATAAAGACAATAAATTAATTTGAATTTGTACTAATAATTATAAATTCACAAAAATCATCAAAACGCAATGGCATCAGGAGCTGGAAAGCGGATACGCGAAATGGCGCTAAACTTTCCGCTGCCAAAATCACCAAAGCTCGCCGATTATGGCGGATCATCAGTGCAACCAATGGAATTGATAGACCAGCGTTTCACTCAACAAAATGAAATGATTACCTCAAAAATTAATAAATTCCAGCCTACTGACTGTCGATGAATGGGCCCTAAAAAAACGGACTTTCTATTAACCCTAAAAAATCTCAGTGTGTAGTTCATAAAAAAGCCTTTGACATCTCCCAATTACCTAAACCGTCTATAAATAACTCTGAAACTGAATTTGTCACCCATGCAAAAAATCTTGGCATTACGTTCAACAGAATCTTTTCGTGGAATACGCATATTAACAATGTTTGCGGTAAAGTATATGGTATCCTTCGCTCGCTTTGGCCCATGCAGTTTTTTACACCTATAAAAATCCAATTTTTATTAGTTAAAACCTACCTAATTCCGACGCTGTTTTATGGATGTGAGATTTTTTCGAACTGCGATTCTACTAGTAAGAGAAAACTCAATGCAATTCTTAATACTATTGCAAGATATATATACGGTTTACATAGGTTTGACCACGTGTCATCTTTTGCGCATAAAATCTATTCAATGACTTTTAGCAATCTACTGGACTACAGAACAGTTTTAATATTACATAGAATAATTTTTAAAAAAGAACCAAAATACTTATACAATAGACTTGTTTTCTCAAGATCTAAACGCAATAACTCACTCATGCCGATTAAACACAGGACTCTTATATCTGAACGTCAATTTTTCCTTTATTCAATTAGTCTCTGGAACTCTTTACCACACACATTGCAACATATAGGCAACACAATGCAATTCAAATATAATCTATAAAGGTATTTTCGTAACAAATAATGTAATAATCAATTAAAATATATGCATATTTGTATGTTTTTGACTTTTACTGAATGCTCTCCTGCTGGTCAGGTAGTGTAAGGCATTCAGTGGGAGCTTATAGACTCTTATATATGTGTATGGATTTTTTTCCCACTTAAATCTTTAATTTATTTGATTTAATTGTGTTTAATTAAAGTTATATTTATATATATTGTTGAATCTGCTGTGACCAATGGTTTTAATGTTAAGATTATTGTATCTTGTACCATTAGGCTGACTTAATAAATAAATAAATAAAATAAATAAAATTTGTCGCAGAAAATTAATAAAAAGCTATTTAGCGTGAAAGACTGATGTCCGCTCCAGCAGTTTTTCATGCTAAGCTTTCTTGCACCGAAAGTCATTCTCGTTCACTTTGCATGGCTTCTTCATGCAAATTTGTTTCCATGGCTTTTTCGCAAACACATTTTGTTCAGGGTTTTTTCAATCTGAGGGTGTCATATATAGAATTTTTGAATTTTTCATTAATTTTTTCTACTTAAACATTTGGTGCAGTTGGTTAAAGGGTTCTGCTGTGTCACGATCGGAAGGGATGAGGTTCAATCCCTAGCCGGGGCAGGTCAAGGGAAAGTGTGTGTGACATGTTTTTCTGGAAAGACCGTCACTGGAGGGGATGAGGTTCAATCCCTACCCGGGGCAAGATACAGAAATAATTTGTGTGACATGTTTTTCTGTAAAGACTGCCACCTCTCGTAAAACATTGGCAAAACTTACGAGAGTATAACTTGCCAAGGAATGCTTCAAATTTCCCATCCTCCGTTCGGATCCGGCATTAAACTGTAGGTCCCTGCAATTATCATACAATTGCCCATGATAATTGCAGCAAGAAGCATGTGGTATCACAATGGACCTTATTTGGTCTAAGTGTGTCGATGTTCCGGCAGCCACCTGAACCTAACCTAACCTTCTACTTAAACATTTTCTACTTGTAACAAAAATTTAAAATTTCTGAATCTCTATACAAAAATCAAATCTTTGTTTAATTGACACTTTACCTGAAAAATCGTCAAATCGTAGCGACCTCAATCGGCCTATATTACCCCCACACATGGCTATATGTACAGAAACACTTGGACACTCTAAGTAATTGGCTATTTCGATGGAAAATCCAGGTCAATGAATTCAAAAGCTGCCACTTAACCTTAACCTTCACCCTAACCTTCACACGTGCCCAGCTCTTATAATAAACGGCCAAGCTGTTCCTTAAAGTACCGAAACCAAGTACCTTGGTTTGCACCTCGATCGCCGACTCACATGGGACAAGCACATCAATCTAAAATCACTCAGATTGAATTAAAACAATTGGAATTAAATTGGCTAATCTCAAAAGTGTCAAAGCTAAATCTCACATACAAAGTCCAGATGCACAAAAGTATTATAAAACCCATATGGACATATGGAACTGTAGTTTTCATTTATGCTTTCATGCTCTCCAATCAAGCCAAACTTAAATTTAAAAAAAAGTGTAGTATTTCATAATTGGCGAAATTTAATTCTGAATAGCGACGAATTATATTTCATTCAACATCAAGTCTAAATTGCCGAGAATTGCCATTCTGGCACGCAGGTTGTTTTCCGATGAAAAAATATTCGGGTGACAGCCACGATCATCAAAATTGTCGCGTGTCTAAGATTACTGTTTGGTAAACAATGTCAAAGATAGGAAAATGTGCAAAATCATCACCAGATCTGAACCCATTAGATTTCTGTATTTATGGATAAATGTTTGGTAGAATTGGTAACACAAAGCGGCTAATAGTGACCCGATTCAAAATGCTCTTGACACAAATATGGGGAGAAATGAGTCAAGAAATTATGCGTGCCACTTGTGAATCCTTTTATCAACATTTGTTTTTCGCTTCGTTTTTTACATATGTTTGCATATGGGAGCGGAATTTTTTTGTATCTGCATACCGGCCTTTAAAGAATAACATCGAAACATGACAGTTGGCATTGCAAACTGAGAAAACATACTTTAACTGACTGACTTTTCGCACTTTAAAATACATTTTTTGCATTAATATAAGTATTTTCGCACTTTGAAATACATTTTTTGCATTAATATAAGTATTGTCTCTTTTCCACCGCAAAAAAGTAACACTTTCATGCAATGAATCAATTTTGTTCTGAAAAAAATCGTAGTAGATCTCGAGCTAAGATCTACTACGATTTTTTTCAGACCAAAATAACGCGCCGACACTGATTCCGTGACGGAGTAGATTTGAAAAATTTATCAAAATCGTAGTGGATCTACTACAATTGTAGTAGAGTTGGTTTTTATTGATATTTCATTTATTGACATTTCATATTATTGGCCACCCTGTAAATGGGTCGAAATGGGGTCTTGAGACCAAATTCTTTTATGTTCGCGGTACTTATAAATGGATCATATTGTGTGGGGGTATTTTTAAAAACCATACATATGAAGTTGGAGAAAACTAATGTGAGATGTATGCAAGTAAATTAATGCAAAACTTAATTTTGTTTGAATGTTTGGTGCAATGACACGAGAGTGCGTTTGGCTAAAACAGTAATACTAAGTTAAATCTAAAGGGCGGGAACAGCGCCCATTTTTCCAAATTTTTAAATGGCATTAGACACAACCAAAAAAGCCACCAAATTTCTAACTCATCGGAAAATTTTGGTTTAATCAAAGGGAAGGGAGCCACGAACATTTTTCCAAGTTTGAGATTTTTCTCATAATTTGCCGCGCCTATTGAAGCCTCGTACACAATTTCCACCTTCTACCTTATCGGAAAGTATGAAAAAAAAACACTGGATGAACTTTCACCACCCACCACAAAACTGTTTTTAGTCAAAGGGGCGGGAGCTACGCCCATTTTTCAAAGTTTGAGATTTTCCTCATCATGAGCCCCGCCTCACGAAGCCTCTACAAAATTTCAACCTTATCGGGAAGTATGAGATTGTTCTCATTGGATGGACATTAAGGTGGGTCACGAAAAGAAGTTGGAAAAGTCCACCCCTCATTTGAAAGCTTACCTCAAAAGAATTTCAACGCAAAAAAAATGTTTGTATTAGACATGCTCAAAAAACAGCCTAAATGGATTTTTCTTCATTTGTTATCCGATCGACAAGTGCGATATATCGTTGGAAAGGTATCGACGAGTACTTAATTTTTCATTTTTCTTTTACCGGCGATGCCTCCTTCAACTAGAAAACTCAGTCACAAAAATTGAAACATCCTGAATTTAAATTTTGATTTCATACCCTCCCAGAGTTTTTTTTTTGAAATCATTCAACTTTCGTCTTGCAAGTATTAAGTTTAATCCATTAAACTCCCATATAATGAAGAAAAGATAAACATTTTCCAAGTCTTTTTATTAGAACCCTTATAAAAACTTGCTTTGGGTGGACTATATATATATATATATATATCCTCAAATCTGCGGCGAGCTTTTTTATACACTTCCACATGAGCTAGAGAGCTGAAATTTGGAACACTGATAGAACTCCGGTGACAATGCATTCTATTGGGGTCCATCAGAGGCGTAGGGGGCCGTGGGGGGACTCGAACCCCTTTTTTTTAAACATGGCATAACTTCAGATTCCTTCAAGCTACAATGATGAAATAGGTGGGTTCATATTGACAAAATGATTTTTTATACACTTTGGAAAGGGGGGCAAAGGGGAGCGGGATGGAGCCAATTTAAAGTTCTAACTTTCGTATTTTTTAAGCTACAGGTCTGAAGTTTTGTTCTTAGGTTCTGATTCGGGAAAAAGAGCAAAAAAGGGGAAAGGGGTAGAAAAAAATTTTTAAAAAAAGAGGAAAATAAAAAAAAATAAAAAACAAGTTTTTTAAAATAAACCCCTTTAAGAGACTAAAAAGATTAAAATAAGTTTCCTTTAAATAATTTTCCGCAATTTCGATTTAAAATTAAGGGTTTTTGTCGACTTCAAAATCTGCAATGATATTAGGAACAAAGTAGCCAAAAACCCTTAATTTTAAATCGAAATTGAGGAAATTTATTTTCTGGTTTTTTGTCGATTAAAGGGTTATATTTAAAAAAAATAGTTTTTTACTCTTTTTTATTATTGCTGTATTCGATTGGAAATGTTTAGAAATTGATTTTTGACATAGTCCGAGCTTCCAAAACCACATATAAATTGGTAAAAATGGGGCTTTCAGACAAATTAGTCCAAAAAAGACAATTTAAAGACAAATTCGGTCAAATTAGTCAAAAACTGTTTTTTGAATTTGGGCCTCTCCGAAAATTTTTCCTGGATACAACATTGTCCCTCTGCAAGTTTTTGGCTTTTTTAAAAACAGAACTTTTGAAATGTATACTTTTAAAAAAGGCTAAGTATATACACACAAAAAAAAGTCGGTAGATTTAACCGAAAAAGACGGTTAATAACGCTCCAACCCTTCTTCGTCGGTGAATTTGAATTGTAAACATACAGCAAAAATTTTTTTCGATACAAATTTTTTAGTAAGAAAATCATTAAAATTTATTTTATTGGCTTATAATTTTTATTGTAGACATACAACAAAAATTTGTTTCGCTACATATTTTTTAGTAAGAAAATTTTTTTCGTTGAATTTGTTGTTTTTTTTCATTTGAAAACAACAAAAAATATACTAAACACAAAAAAAAGTTTCAAAAATGAAAGATTGCATGTTTAAAAAAAATAAATATTAGCTTGAGCGCATAACTGACACAAGCTCTTATTTTCCAAAATTAGTATTACAAATGCAGTATTACAAGCAAAAAAAACTCTGTTTGGCTCAGCTCAAGCTGCCTCTATAAGGCAAAACATTCATAACACGATTGAGAATTCTTCTTTCTTTGAATCCCAACGATTCAACTGAAGATGCGCGAATGATAAATTGCTCAAGTTATGAAAATTAAAATTTAACCAACAATTGCTGTAAAAGAACATACAATTTCTGTAAAACAACAATTATTTTCGATTATTTCAACTATTTTTTTTTAACATTATTTGTCCGTTAAAACTACCGACGAGCTCGGTTAAAAAATTTACAATTTTCATACATTTTAAGATTCTGTACGTCAACCATTTTTCTCGGTTAATTTTACCGACCTTTTTTTCTGTGTACGGCCGAAATTGCTGGCTGTAGCAACTTATCAAACACAATATTGTCATTGTATGGTCAGAAATTTAACAGTATAGTGTAAATTTCTGCAAATTTGCATTGAATTATATATATCACACTTTTGCGAATGCCAACAAGGCATTTGAGTTGTTAAATTAACTATTAGTTCAACGACAAGTTTTGGTTTTAAGCAATTAAGTATATGGAGGAATTTATACAGCTTTGGCATTAATTTGTTTATATAGTTAATAGAATAATGAAAATATGTAGAAGACTACGTAATTAGCATTTGTTCGGCCATTCAATCGTGCTAATACTCAGTAAATAGTAATTGATTTCAAGTCCGAAAAAAATACAAAATGCGCATTATTCACAATTAGTTTCAAAATTGCTCTTTAGGCAATTGGAGTAGTCTATAGAATCCCTACACTAAGATCACGATCTAAATTCAAGATGAATCGGTTTGATTTTAGCTTGTTCCGTTCTTCTGAATTCAATCTTAAAATAAGATCTCGTCATTCCGTTTGAGTCATTGAGCTGTGCGCGCACGTTCTAAGTACTCAGCCATACATATGTGGCCCAGGAAGAAATTACAAATGAAAATAATGTAGAGGAAAATGTGGACATTTTTTTGCAAAAAGATAACACGGATAAAGAAAAGCTAAAATAACTGCTTAAAAATTTCGATCAGGGGTGTATTCTTAAGTATTTTCAGGGTAAGTACATGAATAAAACATGGCCGTATCCTAATTTAGTTCCGCGATTACTTAACTATTACTTTTCAACATTTTCGACTTATTTCAGCTGCACATGTTACATGTCGAAGCTCGCGGTTAAATGAATGTACATGATGTAAATGAAGCTATCCCCCCTCTAGGGCTCCGCATGAAGTTCCACGAAAAATCGTAGAGAACTGCCTGAATTCATCATCAACATTAAGAAGGTTAGGATTTTAGTCATAAAGGCCTGCAGACTAGAGTGGACCTTATTTTAGCAACTTTCAAAGGTACGCTGTATAAAAGTAGTTACTATTTAGCTATTAAAATGTAAGCTTTTGAATTGTAAAGTTGTAAACAACTTTTTTGGAAGTCTTCCTTTACATTTTGATTGTATCAATAGTGGTAAAACATACATATCGATGGTCATACGTTGACACCTCGTAACTAACATTTTTTGACGTAGATAACTCAAAGAAAAAAATGCAGTTACGAGGTGTCAACGTATGACCATCGATATGTAAGATTGAAGTATATTTAATTAATTTATGTTCAACTAATTTTAAGCTTATTTTATAAATAAAATAAAAATACAATACAAATTAATACTTATTTCTTTATCGAATTACGAATATGGAGCATAAAGATTTTTAAATCTTAAATCTAGATTGTGTATTCTTGATTTTAGCTTAAGCAATCTCAAATTTAGATCGTTTCAGCTTAGTTCCGCTCAAGTCCTAAAATAAGATTTTTCGAGCTTTGACTTTCATAACCAAATCGGCTTTGAACATAAAATCTTAATTTTAGCGTGTTTTTTCCTCTGTGTGTGTATATATTATAAATCTGATTGTGTCTGTCTGTCTGTCTGGTTGTCCGAGCATGTCTGTTTGTCGGAGCACGGCGTCACGGGAATAATTGGACAATGAGCGTTAAATTGTCTTTCCCAAAATTGTTGGTGAAATGGTGTAAGAATGGAAATTGCAATAGGACAAAATAAGTTGGATTTGGACAGCGGGGCTTGGCACCTCCCATACAACATAAAATATAATTAAAATGTGCTTAGTAACCATCAAATATTAAGTGGTTCAAGCCACGTCCTTTCACATTTTTTGAGTGAATAACACCGGGTGTGATTACAGCTGGCACCAAGTGCGTCCTTGGATATTTTTTGGGTCAATCATGGCGGGTGAGATTATAGTTGCCACCAATTTTAGGTTGAAAGTTTCTCGGGGGGAATTAACCATCAACTACAGCGTATATTGAAGTTGTCTCAAATAACTATATTTATATTTTTTTATTTATACAACCCGTGCAAAGCCTGGTATGTAACAGCTAGTTAGTATATAAATTGCTCCATTTCTGATTGAAACTGATTGAAAAAGGATGATTCAATTAGTATTGCATGTCAATTGAGCAGATCAGTTGAAGGGCCCGGTAGAAAAAATGTTTACAGGACCACAAAAATGCAACAAACGTGTTTGACTTGCAGCCCTATACCTCCGCAATCGATGCACCACGCCCCTTATCTTGGGTTGTGGGCGTGTGTTGAAAAATACCTTCCCGATAGAGCCTTTTTGTAAGTTTTTTTAAAAATATATAAATTGGAAAATAACAAAAATTAATGATAAGATTTATAGGCGAAAAACCAAACTACATTTTGCAAAAAAAAAATTCAATATCTGGTAACACCTGAATCCAGTAGGCAAGTGGCAATTTAGTGTTCGTTTCATCGAACACAAGCTGGCGCTTATCCTATATACTAAACTGTCGTGTGTGCAAATCAGCTGTTTTGTTATTTGTTGACAGCGTTGCCAAGAAATCGACGTGTTGTTTATTTTGTGATTTCAACAATTTTTTTATATTTTCCTAAAAAAAAGAGGTAAAAAGTGTTGGATTTTATACAGCAAATAGTATTTTCAAGTTATAACAATCTTAGGAATGTGATGAAGATAACGACGTTCAATCAGTGAATCTTATTCCACCCGATGTGCACGAGCAATCCGACGAAGAGGATATAGATGATGACTTTATTGCTGTAAATAAAGATCCCGACGCTCTTAACGAAGGGGTCGGTTACATCGAAATTGAAACATAGCAGTTTTCGATGCTGATCAAGAATATATATACTTTTCCATACCGGACACGAATTCTTATGGCCGTTACAAACGTTGTTTCAAAGTTAATATACCATGCCACTGTAGTGTGTGGGGGTATAATAAACTAGTGGTAATATGATGATATTAGGAGAAAACAAGTGACTAAGTTTCAGTCGGGCAAGCCGACTTATATATACCCTACACCTACTGGGTCATATTGTATCCGCCATCTTAAATTTTGAAAATGCGACATTAAATTCGAAATGAGCGACCCCAAAAACCCCCTATACAAAATTCCATACTGTTTTGATGAAATCTTAGAATTTCGGCCGCCATATTGGTTCCGCCATCTTGAATTTTTAAATTCCGACATCAAATTCGAAATCAGCGACCCCGAAAACCCCACTATACAAAATTTCATACTGTTTTGATGAAATCTTAGAATTTCGGCCGCCATATTGGTTCCGCCAACTTGAATTTTTAAATTCCGACATCAAATTCGAAATCAGCGACCCCGAAAACCTCACTATACAAAATTTCATACTGTTTTGATGAAATCTTAAAATTTCGGCCGCCATATTGGTTCGGCCATCTTGAATTTTGAAATTCCGACATCAAATTCGAAATCAGCGACCCCGAAAACCTCACTATACAAAATTTCATACTGTTTTGATGAAATCTTAAAATTTCGGCCGCCATATTGGTTCGGCCATCTTGAATTTTTAAATTCCGACATCAAATTCGAAATCAGCGACCCCGAAAACCCCTCTATACAAAATTTCATACTGTTTTGATGAAATCTTAAAATTTCGGCCGCCATATTGGTTCCGCCATCTTGAATTTTTAAATTCCGACATCAAATTCGAAATCAGCGACCCCGAAAACCAAATTTCATATTGTTTTGATGAAATCTTAAAATTACGTTAAAAACGCGATTTTCACTGATATGGGAGGTAGGCGTGGCAGTCGACCGATTTCGCCCATTTTCAATACCAACTCTTTCTAGGGCCTAAGAAGGATAAATACAAAATTTGGGATCCCTAGCTTTCTTCTAGCTCCTGCAATCGTGTTTACAAGAAAAGAGGACGGACAGACGGACAGACGGACAGACGGATAGGGCTAAATCAGGAGGTGACGCTGATCAAGAATATATATACTTTTCCATACCGGACACGTCTCCTTCTTGGTGTTACAAACATCGGACCAAAGTGAATATACCCATACCTAATGAGGAGTAGGGTATAACAAGTGAGTAAGTTTCAGTCGGGTAAGCCAACTTATATATACCCTACACCTACTGAGCCATCTTGAATTTTGAAAATGCGACATCAAATTCGAAATCAACGACCCCAAAAAACTCACTATACAAAATTTCATACTGTTTTGATGAAATCTTAAAATTTCGGCCGCCATATTGGTTCCGCCATCTTGAATTTTTAAATTCCGACATCAAATTCGAAATCAGCGACCCCGAAAACCCCACTATACCAAATTTCATACTGTTTTGATGAAATCTTAAAATTACGGTAAAAACACGATTTTCACTTATATGGGAGGTAGGCGTGGCAGTCGACCGATTCCGCCCATTTTCAATACCAACTCCTTCTAGGGCCTACAAATTTGGGACGGACAGACGGACGAACAGATGGACAGACAGATAGGGCTAAATCAGGAGGTGACGCTGATCAAGAATATATATACTTTTCCATACCGGACACTCCGGTCTCCTTCTTGGTGTTACAATCATCATGAAATGTAGGGTATAAAAATGTAAGAAGATATCTGTATCTCTAAATTCAGAAAATTCCACTTTAAGGCGGAATTGCACCTGTTAAATGAACGAATGTAAATTGAAGTTATACACCATTGAAAAGGAAATTTTATTACCTTTTTAATGAACTCCTTTGTATCATGCATGACATAAAAGTTATTCACGAAAACCTGATGCTTGCACCAAAAAGCATGTGGCATATACATTAATTCGATTATTGCAAAAGAGGAAACTACGGCCGTGGTGCAGTGGCTAAGACCTCTGCTTCACGATCGATTGTTTTTTGTTTTTCTGTGTAGAGAAAGCGAGAAAAAGCTTCTCCATTGGGAGTCCCGCCGTTCGGAACCGGCATTAAAACTGTAGGTCCACAATTATCATATACACTTGCCCATGATAATTGCATTAAGAAGCTCGGCCCTCGAGGGTTGTAATGCCAAATATGTACATTGAAGGAAAAAATAGTGAAATCAAATGAAAACGTATTTAAATCATATATAAACGTATTTGATAGTGCTCCTAAGCTGTTTTTATTTAAATCAAATATGCGCGTATTTAAAACTGTATTAAATATGGAAATATTAAAATTAAATATGGAAATATTAGATTTTTTTATTTATTTAAATTGCAAAACAAAATTCTTTTTTTATTTGCACTTTTTTAAGTTATTTATTTTTTAACTTTATTTAATTTTTTTATTTGCATATTTCCTTATCATCATTTGTAACACCTTTACCACAAATTCAGTTTTGCCGGAATTCGAACCGGGAACCTCTGGAGTTTAGATTGCGCTCTAACCGACTCGTCCATTTCCGTCATTTTTCACAAGCGTCTTAATGTTTGTATATTGCTCAGCAAATCTTATAAATTGAAGTTTTCAAATCAAAAAATAGAAATTTCAATTATATATTGCTCAGCATGCCGTGATTTTTTTTCTTCTAAAAATGTAAACTGAAGTTTTCGAATCTAAAAATAGAAACTCACAAAAAAACGTTGTTTATTTTCTGCTTCATATATATTTGAGTTTAGACACAGAAAATTTGAGCCTGTGATGGATCAGTGTGAATTTCTTATTTCCAATTTGCAGAGGTCGTAGGTTCAAGACTGCCTGGCGGCAATGAAGTTTTTTATTTATAGAAAACATTTAAATACGCGCGTATTGAATTTCTATATGAGATACTGATTTCCAAATATTAAAATATTCATAACACATTTAAATAAAAAATATTTAATTCTACTATGCGTTTGTTCGCTCAGTGTATGTATGTAAACAATTTCTTACACTAAATTTGTTTCCCTCTAGAGAATGGAATGATTCTAGATCGAATGCCAGAAGCCTTTCGGGGAAGCTTGGAAGCATTCCTTTCAAATAGAAACTTAATTTCAATTTAATTTTACATATCCTATAAATAGGTTGTATTTCTTCCAAAGAAGAAATATGGCCTTCCCTTCAAAGATCCCTGAATGCATTGAGAAGTGAAATGAGTTTGAGAAGGCTTCACAAGAGATTTATTTCATTATTTATATAATAATAAAGAAGACTAAGATAACATTTTCATGTGTAGGCTCAGGTGTTACCTCCTTCTTCTATTCAAATGTTTCTCTGTAGAATCGGTTTTTGAACTGAAAAGGAAAAATATATATTCGTATTTAATAAATGAATTAATAACTATAATTATATTTACACTTTGCTCCACTCTACTTACCGCGACTATATTTGATGCCAAAGTGAGCGCAAATAACGAAAACTGAAAGAATATTGCATCATCCAATTTGCGGAATAACAGTAAATCACAAAGATCGTAGAAAATTATCTAAAAGTGAAGGGGAAGATTGCCACAACACAAAATCTTCCACATGCATTCTTTTGGAAGTGGAGTGGAAGATTAGCACAAAAGCAAAACTTCCTCATGCATTCTTTTGAAAGTGAAACGGAAGATTGGTACAGCATTTCTTCCACATTCCGTCCTTGGAAGTCTTGTGAGAAGTACTAAAAATTTAATATTCCTCAAATCTTCCTATTCCGTTGTGTGGAAGCCTCTTTAACTTCGTAACGGTAAATCTCCGATACATAAGATTTGGAGGGTAGTTGCGTGGAACAAAGTTACATTGATTTATCCATGCCAAATTCACACGCATCCAGAATTTTGATTCTTTTTACGCTGCCAAAAAAAATAAGGTTTTCTTACTCTGTCAAAAAAAAATCATCGGTTTGGTTCTGGGCTCGTCATATATATATTTATATATACTGTGGCGAGCTTTTTCATACACTTCCACATAAGCTAGAAAGCTGAAATTCGGTACTCAGATAGGTGACAATGCATTCTATTACATTTTGGGGGCCTCAAACCCATTTTTCTTACACATTACATAACTTCCGATTCCTTCCGTGTGGAGCAGGATAAGTTACCACGATATTGAAGTTTTGCTGAGATGCCATTTTAAGGCGTAATTTTGAGTCCCTTTTTTTAATATACTGAAGGACACCAATAAGTTAGAATTGTTCAACTGGTGCATATTGTTCACTCATGTTGCCTTTGTACATACGTACACAAGAAACAAGTTTCAAATTCTATTTTTAAAAGTTTTGCATAAAAAATGTTGCATTTCTTGCATTTTTTGTTTTTTGCCAATAACTTTTGAACTCGATGAGAGGACCAAAAACCAATGGTGTCATTGTGATCAGGACTCCAAATTATTTATTTATTTATTTTTAAGCCTAGTACAAAAATATATAAATCTTATTAATAGCACTAGGTACACAGAGTGTTAAATTACATTGAGCCCGACCTGCGGGGTATGATTACAAAACATTTAAATAATAAAAATAATAATAATGAATAATGTGTATAAATTAAACAATAGAAAATTCCATTTTAATTATAATTTAAAGAGAAATAAAAATAAGCATTATGGGAAACAAGAGTGAAAACAGGAACATTACAATTATACAATTAAACAAGAACAATAGACAAAAATTATTGCAAACAAATGGTCTTATTATTTTGAATAAAAGTCCTTATATGGTCATTTTTAAATTGAATTGCGTTGCTAATATTTTGTAAGTGGTGTGGTAGGGAATTCCAAAGGCGTATTGAATACACATAAAACTGACGCTCAGACGTCAAGTATACATATCTCAGTGGAACTACCTTCCTGCCCCGATTTGATCTTAAAAATTGAATTCTTCTGAAAAGACAATCCGGCTCTTTGGTATAAATTACTTTGTGCAGCAAGATTAGAGTTCGAATTTTTAAAAGATTATTAAATGTTGTGCCAAACAATTGTTTTGCAAATTGCGATATATGATCTGCTCGTTTTAAACCAAAGACACAACGAGTGATATTGTTATACAAAACATTTAGCTTTTTATTGCTGATTGCATCGCAATTTGCAAAAATTTCACAGCCATATAATATTAATGGTACTAGGTAGGTCTTTGCTAATAGAAGTCTGATTCTGCCAGGCGTAAAGTACTGCGTAGCCCATAATGTACGCAGCATCCCATAAACTTTGCCCATTGTGGTATTGATATGTTTAGACCACGTAAGTGTGCTATTAAAAGATATGCCTAAGTTTGTAGCAGAATTAACAATATTTATACATGAAGTGTTGAGGAAAATTTTTGTGACATTTGGACTATTAACATTTTTCCTACATATTATCACAGATTTCGATTTTTTCGGGTTAATGCAGAGACCGTTGACTGTTGCCCATTCATAAACTCGCTGGAGATTTGCATTCAATTGTTGCACACAACTGTCAATCGAGTCAGATTTACAGCTTGTATATAGTTGCACATCATCTGCATACATGTGGACTTTACAATTCAAACAGCTAGGAAGATCGTTTATATATAACTAGCTTATACCCACAGCTTCGCTCGCAATAATTTTGTTATTTCATGTTAACGTAGAAATGTTATATGTATTATTTAAGCAACTGAAATAAAAATAAATTTTGCAAGTCATCCCTACGCTCATTCACCTCCCAGCACCAAATCCAAATTTTCAGCGAAATCCCTTGAATAGGACCCGAGTTACAGAGCTTTCAAAATGTTAGGTCGTGGCAGTGGGATGATCTTAAATTTCATTAGTCATCCCTCTGCCCTTCCGCCTCTCAGCACCAAATCCAAAATTTCAGCGAAATCCCTTGAATAGGACCCGAGTTACAGAGCTTTAAAAATTTTAGGGCGTGGCAGTGGGCGGACCGCAAATTTTCAGAATCAACATGCTACCCATTCATCCCCCAAAATCACATATTAAATCTCAGCGAAATCGGTTAAACACTGCATAAATTATAGCATTTTAGAATAATATTTGCCACGCATACCTCGAACGCCCAAATTGAAATGGTGAGATCAATGAAATTACCTACATTTTGGTATGTATTTCATTAAAATCGGTCAAGTATTTCTTGAGTTATAAGGGAACAAACATACAAACCTACAAACCTACAAACTCACAAAGAATTTTATATAAGTAAGAGATGAAAAGAGCAATGGTCCCAGGATGGATCCTTGAGGTACCCCTCTAGTGACTGGAAGGAAATTTGAAACCATACCGTTGAGGTACACCGCCTGTGATCTACCAGTTAGATAGCAAGAAATTAGGCGAATAGCAGTATCAGAGAAGTTAAATAATTTCAGTAGTTTTATCTTTAAAACCTCGTGATCAACAGTTTCGAAAGCTTTAGAGTGATCCAACAGAACAAAAAAGGTAATTTCATTATCTCCGTGTCCTCCGTGACATCAATCAGAGCAGTGACACAACTATGCTTTGTTCTGAAGCCTGACTGCCTATCGGTTAACAGGGAATTTTTAGCCAAAAAAATATTCATTAGCTTATGCATTAAAGACTCAAGTGCTTTTGACAAAAAAGGTAAGATGGCAATTGGTCTAAAATCATCACTAGTCTTTGGAACCGGAATAATTTTAGCCTGTTTCCAATTTACTGGGAAATAAGACGATGTTACTATGGTATTGAAAAAGTGAGTCACAAACGGTAGAAGTTTTGGTATCAAGGCTTTGAAAAAAGTTGGATGGATTTCATCAAATCCAATTGGACACGATTTGACGGCTAAAATGCTATGCAGAACGTCCAGCTGGGTAAAGCAATCAAAACTAAACTTGTTATCAGGATTCAAACCATTGCTAGAGTTTGTATAGTGATTTGAATTAGATGTGGGCATTGAAACATTTACAAAGTTATTGTTGAGTTCATTGACATTGACGTCATTAGTGGTACATGAAGCAGTTTTGTGAATACCAATTTGTTTTATAGTCTGCCACGTTAGCAATAGCAATAGGCAGTAAGCTGATGAACTTAGCAAAAAAAAATGAAAACAACGTCGACGTTGATCTTGAAGTAATCTTTGTTTTCCTTGTTGTGCACACACAAAAAAGGAAACAATAGAAGCAGGGGAAAAATTGAATGTAGGTCAATGAACTTATGAAGTTATGCAAACATATGTATTGCAAATATGTATCAAATGAAATATATTTACAATGCTCAATAAAAATATTAAATAAAAAACATGAAAATCAAAACTGAATAAAATTGGGAAAATGTTTGAAATGCAAGAATTGTGAAAATCACCAAAATACAAGAATTGCAAATTGCTTAGAAAACCCAAAACCGGTTTGCATAATCAAAACAAAAGCTCAAAACGAACCAATTCACAAACATGAAGGAGAACTAGAAAAAACTACCACCTTTTGGTTGCGTTTTTTTTTTCTTACTTTTTTTGGTTTCATTCTTTCCATTTCTGTTTGAACCGAACATCAAAATCCAGTCGAACTTAAAAAAATACTTGATCGATGTTCGACTGGAAGTTCCTCAAAAATCTGGCCCAAAATTCCAACCACAATTTAACAGAAATTCCTTTATGCACCTTCTCTATAATTAACATTCTCTGGAGTTTGTATGGTTCTGATTAGGGCTTTCGATCCCGTATCCCGGGATCCCGGTCCATTTTTAGTCCCGAAAATCCCGATATATTTTTTCCTTAATCCAGGGATTTTCGGGACTACATTTTAAATGAATTAGTCCATAAAAAAAGTTTAATACAAGAAAAATACAACTTTTCATCGCTCATAAAATATAAAAAAAATCGTGTAAGCAGAAAAATAGTTTTTGACAATATTTGGACAACCCCAAAATGAAAAAAAGTTAGTTAGAAAACACAAAACTTAAAAATTTTTAATTTATTAAAAAAGTTACATATAAAATTGTTTGTGCTTGAAATTTTTTCTTTGAGAAAAAATAAATTTATATTTATTTCAGAAGAAAATTGTTATTTTCAGTCCTAGCGAACGTACAAAAAAGAATTTCTTAATAAAAATAATTAAGTAAAACTTAAAACTGATGGAAAAGTAATTTCAGAAACCTTATTCAAGCATATCTTGAATTGGATTGTGTCTTTCCTAAAGAAACGGAAACTCAAATACTGAAAATAAAAAAATGCATTAATTTGTACCTTTAATAAATTCAAATTAATGTTTATGTTTATTTATTTAAGCTAAAACTATCAGTTTTGCAATAAAACCTATAAAAAACATTTTTTTATTTTTTTAAAATGCATTTTGCTTGTAAAAGTAACAAATCCCGAAAAATCTCGGGATCCCGGGATTGCAATTTTCAGTCCCGAAAATCCCGGGATTGCGAAAAGCCTTCGGGATTGAAAGCCCTAGTTCTGATACGTTCAGTCCCAGTCGCGCATTTGGGTATTGATTCTTTTGTAATCTATGTCACTTGCATTACCAAGTAAGCCATCATTACCTTTTTGAAGAAAATAAAAAAAGGAATGTGATTCCTTGTGCATTACATTTTCAAAAAAGTAATAAGCATGGAAGTGGAGGAGGAATAAGGAAAAACAACTTTATCTATTGTTTAAGTTGCAGGCAATGCATTAAATTTTTTTTAAAGTAATGCAGACAGGTAAACAAAAACAACTTCAAATAACTGTTAAAAACCCGTTTTGTGATTACAGTTAGTCAAAAGCGACAAATAGAAATGCGTGTTTTGCTATTTTTTATTTATTTTAGTAATTTTGTGAAAGTTGACGAAAGCGGACGCATCTTGTGCGCGTAAAAGTGTTTAAAAATTACAAAAAGCCAAGTAAGTAGAACTTATTTTATAATAATTACATTCTTCTAAAATCATAAATTATTCCTTCTTCCAAATTTAGAATCACTTCAGAAAGACGGCGTCGGTGATGCAGAATACGTGAAGTATATCAGAGAGGCATTTAAAGAATACAAAAATGGATATATTTAAGATATTAATTTAAAAATATTAAATGCGAAATTATTAAATAATAATTAATAAAAATAAAGTATTTATAAAAAATAATAAAATATAAAACTTAGCTTTTAAATTAAAAAATGTCGATGTCTTTTTAGGTACTTGCCTCTGGATTACCGGTACATGGAAAACATTGATTACATTTAACATTGTATGTCATAGGCGGGAGGCGATTACCCTCAGCATTACCTGGAAGCTGTTAACTGAAACCAAATGTCTGACAAATTCGTGTTTCAGTTAAGCGGATTCGAATGTATATTGATCCCGTCATAGTTCGGCCTTGTCCATTTTTGACTGTCGCAAAACTTATTAAATTAACAGCAAAGAGATATGAATGGGAATGTCGTCAAGGTTGGGATGGGTTTCTTTTTTTGTGTGCAACTTTGTAACGGATACGAATAATGTCAATCTCTATAAACCGAGTTGAAGCTGCAGTCATTGGCTTCAACTTTGCCATATAAAGCTGTTTGATATCGTGATCAAGCCAAAAGTTACAGCTCAATAAATGAAGACACATTTTTTGACGAAAAAAAAACAGTTCGTATAAGTTGGGACACTTTAAAAAATCTGAAAAATAAGCTAATATCAAGTAAAACTGCATGTTATTATTAAGATTGGAGCTAAATATGACCGTTGACCAGCAATTGGTCATAAATACAGTCGAAGACACATTTAGGTTCTGGTTAAGAGCTGTTGACCACCAGTTGGTCAAAATGTAGTTGAAGAAATTTTTAGGTCCTGGTCAAAAACCGTTGATCAAAAATAAAAACAAGCCAAATATAAAGTAAAACTGCATTAGAATTGATGTTATCATTTGCAGTATTTGCATATTGAAAGTATTATCAAAGGTGTGATCAAAAATAACATTTTATATGTCCAGTTGGGACTCAGAAATAGGTTATGTATAAAATGAGAACAAATTACAGTAAAACAAGTGAGTAAGTTTCAGTTGGGCAAGCCGACTTATGTATACCCTACACCTACTGGGCCATATTGGATCCGCCATCTTGAATTTTGAAAATGCGACATCAAATTCGAAATCAGCGACCCCAAAAACCCCCTTATACAAAATTTCATACTGTTTTGATGAAATCTTAAAATTTCGGCCGCCATATTGGTTCCGCCATCTTGAATTTTTAAATTCCGACATCAAATTCAAAATCAGCGACCACGAAAACCCCACTATACAAAATTTCATACTGTTTTGATGAAATCTCAAAATTTCGGTAAAAACACGATTTTCACTTATATGGGAGGTAGGCGTGGCAGTCGACCGATTCCGCCCATTTTCAATACCAACTCCTTCTAGGGCCTAAGAAGGATAAATACAAAATTTGCTTTCTTCTAGCTCCTGCAATCGTGTTTACAAGAAAAGAGGACGGACAGACGGATAGGGCTAAATCAACTCAGGAGGTGACGCTGATCAAGAATATATATACTTTTCCATACCGGAGACGTCTCCTTCTTGGTGTTACAAACATCAGACCAAAGTGAATATACCCATACCTCATGAGGTGTAGGGTATAAAAAGTGGTATCCCAACTTATATAACATGAGTGTCCCAAAATTTGCACAACAGCCCATTTCGTAAACATCACAAAATTACTTTAACACTTCGCTATATTTCCATTACTCTTTCACGTAATGAAAATACACTGAATAGACGACACATTGGAAGAAATTAAACAGTAATAACTTCGTCAGTTACAACATTGGTGTCGCCAGTACGAAAATTTGCAGAAATGCAGATGTCCCATCTTATAAAGCGTCCCCCCTTATAACTATTCAAAGCTAAAAAAACCATAAATTTAAAAAAAAATTCTCAATAACTTTGAAAAAAATTTGAATCTACAAAAGAAGGCATTTTTTTAGATGTTATTAATCTGACTTTGCAAATTTCATCGAGGTTGAGGGAAAATCGTGCCGATTTCACATGGAATAATCTTATAAGAACAACGTTCTACAAAAATCTACTTTTAGTAACGCACAAGATCGGGACTGATAGATTCGGTTAGAGGGGGTTAAAAAAGGTTACTCGTGTCTCCCAGTTTTTCAAGATCAATTCTTAAACCCGTTTAAATATACTTACTAATTCTTCATATTAATTCTGCAGCTTTAATTGGATTTAATAGTGGAAAATATACCTTTAAAAAACACGTAAACTTTTCACAATCGGATGTAAACTCATAACGCTAGAAACAATTCAGAAAATTTAATTTTTTTCTACTTTAACATAAGTTTTAAAAAAAAATTGGAAATGTAAATTTTGGATTTAGTCTTTTTAGGCCCTAGAAGGAGTTGGTATTGGAAATGGGCGGAATCTGTCGACTGCCACGCCTACCGCCCATACAAGTGAAAATCGTGTTTTCAGTTATGTTCCACTTAAATAGTTGCAAACGTGGTATCTATTGGTTTTAGGGGTCGCTGATTTTGATTTTGATGTCGGAATTTCGAAATTCAAAATGGCGGATCCAATATGGCCCAGTATGTGTAGGGTCGGCTTTGCCCGACTGAAACTTACTCACTTGTTTTATATTTGATTTGTAGCCTCTTCGAATAATATTAATTTATTGAATTCAAAAACGAATTCATTCCTTGCAGACCTCGCTGGATATTCCGAGCCCTTCCACAGGACAGCTTTATACCATTCACTGCAGAACAACAACTCTTATCTTCCAATGCACCAAGCACCTATTATATACGCCAACTGGTTGGGAGTTCCATCAAAACCACTCTCTGCTGCACCATATCACCATCATCACCATCTGCTTGGCATACAAGGTACTTACATGTTCATATTCAGTCTAAGCCAGTGTCGGGGCAAACCAATACATAAAAATGCTTACTTGTGTGTGTGACTGAGAGAGCGGCACACACGTTTCGCGCGTTTGACTAAGATGCTTATAGTGTACGTGTGAAAGCATTGCGTTGGCAGCGAATTGAAGCCTATGCACGCGAATATAGGAAACTCGAAAATGCCCGACACTTGTCTAAGCCCTTAAGCATATCGTCCCCTAATCGCGAATTTATCGTATGTGTGGTTTTGGAAATTTTACAGGAGACGGTGTTTTGTATTTTTTTGACGATGAATTTTGTATGAAAACAGTGAGATCGATAAAATTGACAGTTCATTTTTTTACTGTTTCATTTACATTTTGCATATTCTAAGTGTGTGGAAAGATGCAGCACATGCTAAGGAACCATTTCTCGGAAAAAGTACCACTTACGATAAATTCGCGATTAGGGGCTACATTATATATGTGTATGTAATACCAGTTTTAAAATCAACAGGCAAGAGGTTTCGAAAACAAGGAATAGACAGAAAACCGCGGCAAGCCTACAGTGCCAAGCAGCTGGAGAGACTTGAAAATGAGTTTAAAAAGGACAAATATCTAAGCGTCAGCAAACGCATGGAGCTTTCCAAGTCCCTAAGTTTGACGGAAGTTCAAATAAAGACATGGTTTCAAAATCGGCGCACAAAATGGAAAAAGCAACTAACTTCACGCTTGAAAATAGCTCATCGACAGGGCATTTATGCTAATAACATGTATCTAGCAGCTGCTGCCTCGGCTGCAGTTACACAGCATACGTCATTGTTTCAACCTTATTACAGTACTTCGCCATTTTGTTTTATCAACACCATTCCAGTACCTACTTCTAGCTCGATTAAGGAAACGAGTATTCACATATCTAACCATGAAAGTGGTAGATGTAATACTATATCGCCCATTCGTAGTTCGAATACAACATAATAATGAATTAAAATGTAAAAATATAAGTACACTAGTAAATTTGCACGTGCCAAGCACGGTTTGAAAACCAACTGATTCGAAAAATTTCTTTAAGACAGGGCCGACGCCAAAGGGGGGTTTTTCGGTGTTAACAAATGGCCAAATGGAATGCTAGGTTCTCTTACAAACTCATTGCTGACTTGTGCAGATAGCTGATCTTTGCGAAAACTTAATTTCAAAGAATATAATATGTAAGAATAAAAATTTCGTAAAAACTTAAAAGCTTTGCAATTAAATAAATAAGATTGCTTTAAGCTTTAAGAACGTTTTCATTGCAAAATATAATCATCGGATAGTTAAATGATAAATGCAAAGATGTCTAGTACCACGGCAGCTGGTGAGTACTGGAATACTGTTGGTTAATGTTGGGTACCATGGCGTATGGTGGAGTTAATATTTTGTCTGATCACATGAGGAAGTGTTATTGGTCAGAATGTCCGTGTCGTAGTATTTTGGTATTTAAATGAAAATATATTATTTTTGCTGTCAACTATTTTTCTAGTTTTAAAGAAATAATTTGGAATTAAGCAACGAAACATTTACTTCGGGATTCGTAGCAGCAAATCTGAGCCATTTAATACAAACTCCGACACGTATGTATATTATCCATTTTTTTATTTAAACAATTTTACTTTATAAGTACATACACAGAAAAATAAAAGTTGGTAAATCTAACCGAAAAGGTTGGCTAAAAACGATCCAACCAACAAAGGAAGTAAATATAAATGATAAAAAATTGTTAGTTTACCAAAAATAATTGTTTAGCAACCCACAAAAATTGTTAAATTGCATTTATTACAAAAACAAAAAATTTATTATGTTCTATATTTGTTTATTTTATTCTACATATTTTTATTTTCTTACTGCTACTTTTTGTTTATAACAATTTGTAATAACTTTTTTTTATTTACTTAAAAACTTCAACTTGCTTTACTCACTTATCCCGGGATTCGAATCCGGTCCTTTTGGGGCAGTTGGAGCTAGCTCTAACATTATTCAAAAAGCGTCTAAATGTAGTATACTATGTACAGTAAGGTAAGGTCACGAAAAAAGTTTGAAAAGTGCTGAATTTTATTAAAAACTCCATTTCGACTACTTTTTTGGTGTCACATTATGTTGTTTTAACCTTTTTCACTGTAACTTTTTTGTTAATGGATTAAACTTAATACTTCATGATGCTTTAATTTTTGTAACTGTTTTTTCTAGTTGAAGAAGGCATCGCCGGTATTAGAACCTACCCTGAAAAATTAAGTACTCGTCGATACCTTTCCGATATATCGCACTTGTGTGAGGGTGAATAATTTCGTTTAGAAAAAGACAGTATGACCTATTTAAAGTTAACGGTTACGTTACTAACTCCATCACGCGTCATTTAAAAATTATTTTAAGGTATATGCATGCCAACCCTGTTGCGAATGACAGTCCCAAAAAGTTTCTAGAATAATACTTTCAAAATTTCCCCAGCGGCTATAAGCAATTGCTCGTGTCAGACCTACCAAATAGTTCTTTTTCGTCTAGAACGTGGCACCGTCAACATACAAAGTATTAAAATCCACATGGTCGAATTTACTTCCACCAATATCTAAATCACAGTGATTTCAAGACACCGAGAAATTTAAAGTATTTAAAAGAAAATATATATACTTGAAGTATTTTGTCAGTACGACACGCCGCGGGACGGCACCATTTCTTGTTAGGTTCCTGTACCAAACTTTGGTTTCCAACACAAAGTCAAAACCCGGTACGGACGAATCCCAGAAAACCACATGGAGTGGTTGAAGTACTCCGGGTGGAACCCAGAACTGTACGACCAATTCTACACCATACTCCGACGACTTGTGACCAACTGAAATTCCACCCGCACATCTCGAAATCCCACCGACGCCACCTAGCACAAGGAACTACGCGAACCATTATACCGACTACATCAGCGCCCTAACCACACCTTCTGCCCAGCATTTAATCACCCAACACCTTCGTTTGGTACAGTCCAGTTCGACGTACCAACAGCACCAGATTCAGTGCAAGTGTTGAATTTGAAATTACCTTCAATTTGACGTGCTATTGCATGTGGTTTCTTTTTATTTTGACAAACTTTCCTAAAAAAATCATAAATTAAGTAAGAAAAAGAAAAGTGACATTTAAAAAATGAAAAATGAAAGTCGATAATTTAAGAATGAAAACCCTATTTTTATAAAATCGGCCATTTAAGTCATATGTCACGAATATTAGTGAAAATTTTAATGCTTCGAGTAAATTTAGTAAAGGAAATTTAACGTAAAATTTAAAGAAGGAGAAGAAATAAGGGAAGGGAGAATATAGTGAAATGTTACTTTGCATAGAACATGGCAACCAACAGACCAACCAAATAATTGTGATAAAAAAAAACAAAATTCTCAAAATTATTTTAAGCACCACCACTCTTAATTAGCATCAACCATGACTCGACAGGCGCCTGCTGACTTCGATGGATACTCTTAGTAAGTTGTAATACCAATTTTTATACTTCTATAAGAATTTTGTTTCTCCTTGCATTTATTAATTTGTGTTGGTATCTCATACTTCCCTACGGGAAATTTGGAGTCAATTACCCCAAAAAGACCGGTTCTGGGACCGGTGAAAAGAGGACTTCTACAGAGTCATGCACAATAGTCTGCAAACGGTGGCAGTTCGACCCGAGCTCAACTGTTTCTGTCGATTTTTTTCGGTTTTAAAAACGAATTCCAATTATATCACTCCATTTATTTTGTTGGCCGTTCGTGATTTTCATTTAGTGGCTGAATTTCGCTCTTAGAATTCGGTCATTAAATATTGTAAAAAGTTGTGATACAAAAATATAAAAACTGAATATTTGCTTAAATTCATGTATGAAGTACATACATTGAAAAGCAAAGAATTCAGTGTGGTCAAAGAGAGAAGTGCATAGCAGGGTATATAAATATATTTGGTTGAGAATGGTTTTTATATTTGTTTTTTTACAATTTTACATTTTTTCATATTTTTATTTTTTCAGATTTTCTTTTATTACTTTTTTTAAATTTTTACCAGTTTTTTCCTTTTTATTACAGATTTAAAATTTTTTATTTTGTAATTTTTACTTCAAAATTTCTTTTTTTTTCTTTTTTACAGTTTTAAATTTTAACAATTTCATATTTTTGTACAAATTTTTATTTTCAGATAGTACGATCGAAATCAATAGTCGTGTTTTGGTTGCAAATTGCAAAGAAATAAAAAAATAAGCGACAAGTTTCGACAAGATTGCGATTGCAACCAAAACACAACCAATGAATGCATTCAAATAAGGTGAAATTGTGGCAATTGACCCCCAGTGCAGTCTCTCAGGAAAGTCCTTCGACAGTCCCCAAGTGTGTAAATGGTGGCAATTGCCCTTTTATAAGTTCCCTTGGGACAGTCCTGGGACAGTCTCCAAGTGCCTGGATGGTGGCAAATTACCCCCTCCTATGACAACGCAACGTTAAAGTGACCGGTTGCTTTCATATAAAGGTGACATTTTTGGGACCGATCCCTGTCCAAAAGGGATCTGTCACGTGACTGTCCCGAGCCGGTTCTTTTTCCCGTAGGGTCTTTTCTAGGGCATCAGAAGAACGGAACATGTAGTATCTACATTAAGAGTATTAGACTTCTACCAAAGAGCGCAATTCATTCATGAAAGATCGAATTCTTCTTACACATGTTCCTTTCTTTTGTTAGTGCCTTTAAATAATGACTCAGTTTACGATATTACAAGCATATGCGCTTTTCTCTCGTATTCTGCTATATTTTTGTTTCTTATTCTTTTCGCGCAGGAGTATAAGAGAAAATTAACTCTCTGTTCCATTTCGTGTCATTGAATTAAAGCACGACATGATAGTTTAAGTCTTTTTTTTCTTTCCTCAATCGTTTTCTATAATTTTACATTCTTTTGCAATTGATCCGCCTTCGGAACACATCTTAAGAGAAACATGCTGATACAATTCTGGCCTTGAGAGTAGAGCCCGACCGATAAGCATTTTCAGGCCGAAGCCGAAGGTCAATTGGCAGCCTATTACTTCGGCCCACGCCAAAGGCCCATACCAAAGCCGAAGCCGCTACTTAAATAAAAAACCATTAAAAACTTGTTTTTTCGTGTATTTTCATTCAAATTCGAGTGTATAAATACACATTTAGTTTTTTAAGAAACTAAAATTTTATTTAAACAAATAATAAAAGTAACCAAAAGAATTCACAAACAAATTTGGGCCTCCTAGGTCAAAACTAACAGGAGCCTCGGATTATCCCAAATTTGGAGTAAAGCATAAAATAATGGAAATTCAGTAGAAATGGTAGAGAATTCTTCAAAGAATAAATCCATCTAAGTAGCTGTTTTTAAGGACTCCCCAAATCCGTCAGGTGATTGGCAAAGGATGTTCTAGTTGATGGTAAATACCACCTGTGAAGCTTTGAACTTTAAATATAAAATTTTTCCAAAATCGGTCCCGGATTTAAGCACCAGAACTACTTTTCATATATGTTGGAGCAGCAATTTGGGCTAAATTTGTAAAAGGTAGAATCCTTCCGTGAGCCTCCTACCACTATATTTGAAATTTCATACAGTTTACCAGGACTCCTTTTAATATTGACATCAGTGCGAGTATTAAGCTTCCAAATCTATATTTAAAATTCAGTAATCCACCCAGAAAATGTCCAAGGATGTACTTTGTGGCAGCTGTAACCCCGTGCCACGCAATTTGAGGCGAGATTCACTCAATATTCGATGATTACTAAGTTAAATTTTAATCATATTTTTTGTTTTGTGAGCCTCTTATGTCCCATTGGAAATTCCATCAATTACACAATTTATAGAAAATCGTATCGTAAAAAATTAATTTTGGTTTTCAATGTCGGAAAAACAAGAAAAAACTAGAGAGTGGACTATCTTCGGCTATACCGAAGCTGAAATACCCCCACACTGTAGGAAGAAGTACCTCGAATATAAAAAAATGTGGTCTCAAGACCCTATTTTGACCCAATTATAGGTGGTTTTGGAGCCCGAAACATGTCCAAAATCCATTTCTAAAAATTTCCAATCAAATCCACCAAAAAAAAAATTTTGGTCTCAAGACCCCATTCAGACCCTTATATATGTGGCTTCGGAACCTCGGACCATGTCAAAAATACGTTTCTAAACATTTCCAATCAAATACAACAATAAAAAAGACTTGAACAATTTTTACCTTTTTTTTCGGTGTATGGGAGCCACGCCCAGTTTTTGTCCGATTTGGCTGATTCTCGAACTTGATCTCAGTATTCACGAGAAAAACATGTACCCAAAGTTTCAAGTCGATATCTCCAAAACTGCGACCTCTATCGTGCGGACGGACAGACGGTCAGACGGACAGACAGTCGGATATTGCTAAATCGACTCAGGAGGTGATGCTGATCAAGAATATATATACTTTTCCATACCGGACACGCCTCCTTATGGGCGTTACAAACGTTGTGACAAAGTGAGTATACCCTGCCACAGTGTGTGTGGGGGTATAAAAATTGAAAAGCTTCGGCTAAAACTTCGGCCATTTTTTGGAAAAACCGAAGCCGAAGCCGAATGTGCATTTTTGGCCGATAACGGCCGAAGCCGATGCCGAAGCCGATTAATCGGTCGGGCTTTACTTGAGAGTTACTAACTGTTTCTTATTCATTTGTTGTTTAAGATATTGAATTTAGTGATTGATAATTATGAATAAAAACTAGAGAGTGGACTATCTTCGGCTATACCGAAGTTGAAATACCCCCACACAGTAGGAAGAAGTACCCCGAACATATAAAAATGTGGTCTCAAGACCCTATTTTGAGCCACTTATAGGCGGTTTTGGAGCCCGGACCATGTCCAAAATCCATTTCTAAAAATTTCCAATTAAATCCACAAAAAAAAAAAAATTGGTCTCAAGACCCCATTTAGACCCTTATATATGTGGCTTCGGAACCTCGGACCATGTCAAAAATACGTTTCTAAACATTTCCAATCGAATACAACAATAAAAAATGTTTACCTTTTTTTTCGGTGTATGGGAGCCACGCCCAGTTTTTGTCCGATTTGGCTGATTCTCGAACTTGATCTCAGTATTCACGAGAAAAACATGTACCCAAAGTTTCAAGTCGATATCTACAAAACTGCGACCGCTATCGTGCGGACGGACAGACGGACAGACGGTCAGACGGACAGACGGACAGACAGACGGACATCGCTAAATCGACTCAGGAGGTGATACTGATCAAGAATATATATACTTTTCCATACCGGACACGCCTCCTTATGGGCGTTACAAACGTTGTGACAAAGTGAGTATACCCTGCCACAGTGAGTGTGGGGGTATAATGAATGAGTTTATATTTTAAAATGATTCCTTAAATTTTCTTTATTCACTATGGTAAGGCTCTACGCATTAATATAAGATAACGCCGGGAGTATTAATGTGGGCTAACATTTTCGAATGATTTACATCAGGAATGATTTTTTTGGTACAATTGTATTTTTTTGTTACAATTTCAAAGACAAAAGTACATTGGTACTACATTGACATTTTTGGTACAATATATGCGAAGGGTATCAGATTAAAAATCATCTTATTTTCCAATTTTTTTCTCAAATATTTTCGTTGTTTAAGGTTTGTTTCCAGCTCTAAAGTACTTGTCAAACTTCATTTCGAAGAAAGCTATGAAATTGATAATTACTCGTATCCACTTCGCTACAATTTTTTTTACCTTTTGGTAACACGGCCACTCTGTGCCCTCTTCAGAAATTCGGAATTGTTTCCAATTTCTTTCGAAAAGTTGACATTATCAGCTGTCAAATTTAGATCACAAACCAAAATAGAAAGCAAAAATAAATGAAGAATAGTGAAAATGATCCAAAAGGCAAAAGAGCAATTAAAATTTTTGATTGTCATTTGTCAAAAAATTCTGATATAATACAATTTTACAGCATAAGGAACTTGACAACATTATTCTTGAGTCGTTTCTTTAGAGCTGGAAACAAAGCGTTTCATTTACGTAACGTTAAAAGTAACTTTATTTTGTGCAATTATTGTTTTTATTATTAAAACTTCTTTGTTAAAAGCTTTATGAATTAAAGTATGCTTATACATATGTAACTTGTTTACTTTTTTGAATATTAATAACTTTTCTGTTCATACTATAAATTATTTGCATTAAAAAATTTGGACATTGAAGTGTTGGTACTTTTTTTAACAGATTTGGTACTATTTTTTTTGCCTTTTTGTACAAAATGGAAAACCCAAATATCATCCCTGATTTACATACGTTAGCAGGTAGGGTGGGTACAAGATAAGAGATCATCTATTCCCTTCCGGAATCTGGACTCACAGAACCATCCTAGACACTTTAAATTTTTTTTTCTTGTTTTGTTCATCTTGTTTTACCTTTTCTGCACCTAACATAAATTGTGTATCACCCTTACCCATGATCAAGAGCAACCCTACCCCCATTTTCCATGAGCTAAGACCGAAGCATAGCTAGGTGTGCAGAGCCCGCTTTATGATCATGGGACTTAGCCCACATACCATCTGCGCTAAGGGCAGTTTGTTCGTTACACTTGTCGATCGGACATCAAATGGGCATGTCTAATATACAAATTTTTTTTGGTTTGATTTACCAACCAATAATTTTTCTGTGTAGTTAAATACATATGTATATATTTTGGTTATTCTAATAGGAAGCGTCTTTTTTTAGTTTTGCAAAATTATTCATACACTGAGAGGAAAATGTTTTAAAATTAAACGAAAATGTTTTAAAATTGAACGATTTCGTTTTCAAAATAGAGCTTTGTACAGATTGTTCAGAGCAACAGTATTATCAATTTCTAACGAATAACGAAAGAGCAAGACGATTGAAATTGAAAGCATTTGTTTTAAAAATAAATACAAAAATGTACTGCAGAAAAAACTACGTTTTAAAATGTAAATTGAAAAAAAAATGTTTAATTTTAAAACATGTTTTTTCTTTCAGTGTACAATCTTCTAATTTTATTGAATTCCTTAATGCGCACTCTGTTGACATTAACATTCAATGACATAAACGATCATCACCCATTGTGGTCCCCAAATAAGTTTTTATTCTCTTTAAAACAGAAAAGAAACGCTCATTTGATGCCGTTGTAATTTCCAAAGTTACAACCATTTTAAATATTTTTGTTACTTCAGAATACGCTGTTGGTATAGTTATTTCCTTAACTGCGTCGACCAAAATGCATAATTGTTGCACTGACGCAATTAAAAGTTTACTCGGCAAAATGATCCTCTGACGCAATTAAAATAATTACGCTAAATAGCGTAACGTGCTCAGTGAAGCAGAGTTTTTTTATAGAGTTATTAACTTTTAACAAAAAAATTGCATATTTTCGAGAGATTTTATATAAAAAATTAATTTTATGTGTTGATGTCAACAAAATTTTACGCTGCCAACACTCCCAATTCATAGATAATGTATAGAAATAAAACAACTATTATTGTTGTACATAGGTATTTAATTTATTAAAACAAATAATAAAAAAAAGCATAAAAGATAATTTAAGCCAAAAACCCCATATTTTTAATCAAAAATGGCTGAAATTAATTGAGAGCCAATTTATTTTTCAGCTTGATAGTCGGTTGAAGGTTTATATTTGAAAAACTTATTTTACGAACGCGCCTACCAAATTTTATCATTGTATCAAATACTAGCATTCACCCGTGGCGTTGGCCACCTAAAAATATACAGACATTCACAGCAGAGAAGCGAAATGGAAAAATTCCCCTCCTGCACACATAGCATGAAATTCCCCGCAAAATGGGTAATTGCCCACAATCATTCCCTTATCATTGTGAATAAAGAGAGAAAGAGAGAGCACAAAACCTCCATATAAAAAAACACTCTGCCCTCTCAGCAATTCTATACGCAGAAGAGAGTGGAAAGCAACATACAATAATGTTTTGCAAGCACATATTATGTCAATGCAATCGAACGGAAATCTGTAAGCATAGAATAAAACTTTGAAATAGAAATTTTTTTTTTATTTTCGAAGAGTGAATACCTGAATATTCGGTATAATTCAGATATTCACTCTTCGAAAAAAAAAGTATCCTTGACACAGATATGATGTCTTAAAAAAGAAATAATGAAAATCGGTTGGATAGTTTTTGCTCCTACCCGTTACAAAAAAATTGTCGTTTTACGTTGCCCACGTAAAAAAAGCAGACGTTCACAGCAGAGAAGCGAAATGGAAAATTTCCCCTCCTGCACACAGAGCTCGAAATTCCCCGCAAATGGTCAATTCCCCACAATCTAACATCCCTCATCATGGTGAATAAAAAGAGAGAGAGAGAACACAAAAACTCCATATAAAAAAAATAACTCTCCATTTTCAGCGATCTATACGCAGAATAGAGAGGAAAGCAACATACAACATTGTTCTGCAACAGTGTCAGCCAAGACCCATACATTCAAATTTTGCGCCTGTGTGCAGCGCTGAGAGAGCTCGTAGAGTGGCAGAATTCTCTCAATATAATACACTGAGTAAATTGAGGTACAAAATAAATTAATGTTAAAAAAAGTTTACTAAGTTGGGTATTTTTTTCGAAGTATTAAAAAAAACAATAAAAAGAAAAGATTTAATCTTTTCTTTCCTGATTTTATTATTGACTCATATTTTTTATGAGTCAATAATATTTATGAGTCATGGGGTAGAATCTCCAAGGGGTATAATTTAAAAATGCACTTTTTCGGTAAACATAATTTGTTTTTTAAGTATTGAATATCAGAAGCTAAAATAAAACATTAAACAATTGCCTTAATTACTTCTCAAGGAAAAATTTTTCACAAAATGTAAACAAAATTTGTTAATGAGATCCGAGTTAAATGCACTCACAGAAATTCTTTTTGATATTTTTACTTTTAAGAAATTCAATCCAGTCGAGCTTTTACTCCATGCAATTATATCAAGGCAATAATATCACAAAGTATCAATTTCCTAATGCATTTTAAATCGGCCACAAAAATGGGAATTTCGGACTTTGGGTCTCCAAATTTGCTGAAATTTTGTCAGTTTGTTAGGTTCGTCAATTTAAGATACTAATTTGAATCGTTTTGCAAAACAACGTTTCTTGACGGATTTATGTTAATTTGAGTTTTAAGAAATTTCGGCGAAAATTAAGGTAGCAAATAGAGAAAAATTACCATAACTTTGTCAAATCTCAACCCATTGGAAATTGTTTGATATCGTTGGAAAGGTAATAAAATGTAATTGAATTTACCGTTTACCGTTATCATATACCGATATTTGAGAAAACCGTGCGCTTTCAAAAGGGAAATTTTGTTGTAACCTTGATCCGATTTTTAACCGAAAATGGGCGGATTTTGGATGGTCATTTGATGGACACAGAAGTTATGGGTATTTTTGTAAAACTTAAAATTATGTTTTTTTCTGCTGTATTGTAAACAAATAAGGCATATAATTGTGTTTTGATTTAAATTTTTAGTTTATTAAACAACCCAACGAGATTATGCTCCATAAACCAAACTTAACTTTTCTTAAAGGATTTTTACAGCTGAACAAGATGGCGTTCACATCAGGTTCTTCAGAAATTTGTTTTCGAAAATTGTATCTTTAAAAACTTTTATACTGTGTGGTTCTTTGAAAGATTCTCTACAAGTTCTCTACACATTTTTTTGTCCAACGTCTAAAAAACGGTCTAGAGGTAGTATATCAATTTAAAATGAAAACACGATTTTCACTTATATGGGAGGTAGGCGACCGATTCCGCCCATTTTCAATACCAACTCCTTCTAGGGCCTAAAAAGGATAAATCCAAAATTTGGGATCTCTAGCTTTCTTCTAGCTCCTGCAATCGTGTTTACAAGAAAAGAGGACGGACAGATGGCTAAATCGACTCAGGAAGTGACGCTGATCAAGAATATATATAGTTTTCCATACCGGACACGTCTCCTTCTTGGTGTTACAAACATCAGACCGAAGTGAATATATCCCATGATCAAAATTATTCGTGAGATCTTATTAGCAAAATAAATGGAAATAAGTGACAAAATGCGTTAAAATTATGTTTCGCTGTCTTCAGCTTCCTCCTCATATTCAGAACCTCAATTTTTGCAAGTGAAATAGCTCCTTTGCATGTTGGCACATTTGATGTGAACAGCACGATGTTTGCATGATGTTGTGTCAAGGGTGCCAGTACGTGAGCCCCGAATTTTTTTTCAATATCGCATTGTGGCGCTCTCCTAAAATGTTGTATGACGTATTATTTTAAACAGTACATGTACTTGTTTTATACCCTACACACTAGTGTCCAAGGGTATATTGTTTTTGTCTCACCGTTTTTAACGCCCATAAGGAGGAGTGTACGGTAAGGAAAAGTATATATATTCTTGAACAGCATCACCTCCTGAGTCCATTAGTCCATGTCCGTCTGTCTGACATTTCCCACGATAACTGTCGTAGCTTTTGAGCTATCGACCCAAAATTTTGGGATTCCTCTTATTTTGGCGAATGATTGGACGATATTGAAAATGGGCCACATCGGATAAGAGCCACGCCTACCTCCCAAACAAAATGGCCGCCAATTTTATATTATTTTTTATTTATTTATTATAAGAAATACTTAACCGATCGCCTCCAAATTTTGGCACTCCTCTTATTTTGGCGAATGATTGGATGGTATTGAAATTGGGCAACATCGGATAAGAACCATGCCTACCTTATATTCGTTTATCTTGCGGTTTTTTGCATTGGGTTGGAAATGAGGTCGGGAACGAAATGGGAATGAAACTGGAACGAAATGGAATTGGACCGGAACAAAATGGAATTAGAACAACAGTTTTAAATGGATCAGGAAACAAAAATTATCGATAAATATTGGAAAATATCGATAAAAAACCGAAAAATTATCAATAAAAAATCAAAAAATTATCGATAAAAAATCAATAAATTATCGATAAAATATCGAAAAATTGTCGATAAAAAAATCAAAAAATTATCGAAAAAAATCGAAAAATAATCGATAAAATCGAAATAGAATTCGAAAATATGAATAAAATATCGAAAAACTATCAATAAAATACCGATTTTCGATAAAATTACTAACATATGGTCTCAGAATGTATCGTACTCGCATGTGCAGGGTATTATAGCTTCGGTCAGACCGAAGATTATTCTCTTACTAGTTTTTTTTTTAAGGTATTGTTTTATTCAAAACACTCAAAACAGTAAGCAAAAGTACTGTTTTTACAAAAATGTACTGTTTTTATACCCTACACCTCATGAGTCCATTTAGCCCTATCCGTCTGTCCGTGTGCCCTTACTTTTTTCTTGCAAACAGGCGCTAGAAGAAAACTATGGATCCCAAATTTTGGATTTATCCTTTTTGGGTCCTACACTGAAAAAAAAGACAGCTTTAAAACCAAGTACATTTGGTGCTTGATTAAAGGACAAATTTTTAAGGAATTTTTCCTAATTTTAAGGAACTATTCTTGAATTTATGTAAAAGTACCTTAAAACGGAAATCACCGCCTCTTTAAAACAAATTTACATTTTTCTGCTGATTTTATTAATTGTGAGTAAATTTGAACTTTATTTAAAGAAATTCGTTTTCAATATATGAAAAATATTTTTTTTAGTATACGTGTCCTCAATTCTAGTATTTATTCCTCAATTTTAATAAATATTTTCCTATTTTAAATTCAAAGAAAATTGTACTTACTTTTAGTAAAAATCTTTGTTTTTAAGAAAGATATTTTTATAAATTGAAAGTAAGATTCCGGTTTTTTTAAAAAGTTAGTATTTCAAAATAGAAATTGCTAAACATAGAATTGATTTAAATAATAAAAAACCAATATTTCGCATAAATAACGACCAATTCTACACCATACTCCGACGACTTGTGACCAACTGAAATTCCACCCGCACATCTCGAAATCCCACCGACGCCACCTAGCACAAGGAACTACGCGAACCATTATACCGACTACATCAGCGCCCTAACCACACCTTCTGCCCAGCATTTAATCACCCAACACCTTCGTTTGGTACAGTCCAGTTCGACGTACCAACAGCACCAGATTCAGTGCAAGTGTTGAATTTGAAATTACCTTCAATTTGACGTGCTATTGCATGTGGTTTCTTTTTATTTTGACAAACTTTCCTAAAAAAATCATAAATTAAGTAAGAAAAAGAAAAGTGACATTTAAAAAATGAAAAATGAAAGTCGATAATTTAAGAATGAAAACCCTATTTTTATAAAATCGGCCATTTAAGTCATATGTCACGAATATTAGTGAAAATTTTAATGCTTCGAGTAAATTTAGTAAAGGAAATTTAACGTAAAATTTAAAGAAGGAGAAGAAATAAGGGAAGGGAGAATATAGTGAAATGTTACTTTGCATAGAACATGGCAACCAACAGACCAACCAAATAATTGTGATAAAAAAAAACAAAATTCTCAAAATTATTTTAAGCACCACCACTCTTAATTAGCATCAACCACGACTCGACAGGCGCCTGCTGACTTCGATGGATACTCTTAGTAAGTTGTAATACCAATTTTTATACTTCTATAAGAATTTTGTTTCTCCTTGCATTTATTAATTTGTGTTGGTATCTCATACTCCCCTACGGGAAATTTGGAGTCAATTACCCCAAAAAGACCGGTTCTGGGACCGGTGAAAAGAGGACTTCTACAGAGTCATGCACAATAGTCTGCAAACGGTGGCAGTTCGACCCGAGCTCAACTGTTTCTGTCGATTTTTTTCGGTTTTAAAAACGAATTCCAATTATATCACTCCATTTATTTTGTTGGCCGTTCGTGATTTTCATTTAGTAGCTGAATTTCGCTCTTAGAATTCGGTCATTAAATATTGTAAAAAGTTGTGATACAAAAATATAAAAACTGAATATTTGCTTAAATTCATGTATGAAGTACATACATTGAAAAGCAAAGAATTCAGTGTGGTCAAAGAGAGAAGTGCATAGCAGGGTATATAAATATATTTGGTTGAGAATGGTTTTTATATTTGTTTTTTTACAATTTTACATTTTTTCATATTTTTATTTTTTCAGATTTTCTTTTATTACTTTTTTTTAAATTTTTACCAGTTTTTTCCTTTTTATTACAGATTTAAAATTTTTTATTTTGTAATTTTTACTTCAAAATTTATTTTTTTTTCTTTTTTACAGTTTTAAATTTTAACAATTTCATATTTTTGAAAAAATTTTTATTTTCAGATAGTACGATCGAAATCAATAGTCGTGTTTTGGTTGCAAATTGCAAAGAAATAAAAAAATAAGCGACAAGTTTCGACAAGATTGCGATTGCAACCAAAACACAACCAATGAATGCATTCAAATAAGGTGAAATTGTGGCAATTGACCCCCAGTGCAGTCTCTCAGGAAAGTCCTTCGACAGTCCCCAAGTGTGTAAATGGTGGCAATTGCCCTTTTATAAGTTCCCTTGGGACAGTCCTGGGACAGTCTCCAAGTGCCTGGATGGTGGCAAATTACCCCCTCCTATGACAACGCAACGTTAAAGTGACCGGTTGCTTTCATATAAAGGTGACATTTTTGGGACCGATCCCTGTCCAAAAGGAATCTGTCACGTGACTGTCCCGAACCGGTTCTTTTTCCCGTAGGGTCTTTTCAAGGGCATCAGAAGAACGGAACATGTAGTATCTACATTAAGAGTATTAGACTTCTAACAAAGAGCGAATTCTTCTTATACATGTTCCTTTCTTTTGTTAGTGCCTTTAAATAATGCCTCAGTTTACGATATTACAAGCATATGCGCTTTTCTCTCGTATTCTGCTATATTTTTGTTTCTTATTCTTTTCTTCTTTTGTTCTTTTGTTTTGAGTAAGATTTTGCTCTAATTTACGAATGTGCATTAAATAAGTATTTGGATTCGCGCAGGAGTATAAGAGAAAATTAACTCTCTGTTCCATTTTCGTGTCATTGAATTAAAGCACGACATGATAGTTTAAGTCTTTTTTTTCTTTCCTCAATCTTTTTCTATAATTTTACATTCTTTTGCAATTGATCCGCCTTCGGAACACATCTTAAGAGAAACATGCTGATACAATTCTGGCCTTGAGAGTAGAGCCCGACCGATAAGCATTTTCAGGCCGAAGCCGAAGGTCAATTGGCAGCCTATTACTTCGGCCCACGCCAAAGGCCCATACCAAAGCCGAAGCCGCTACTTAAATAAAAAACCATTAAAAACTTGTTTTTTCGTGTATTTTCATTCAAATTCTAGTGTATAAATACACATTGAATTTTTTAAGAAACTAAAATTTTATTTAAACAAATAATAAAAGTAACCAAAAGAATTCACAAACAAATTTGGGCCTCCTAGGTCAAAACTAACAGGAGCCTCGGATTATCCCAAATTTGGAGTAAAGCATAAAAAAAGGGAGATTCAGTAGAAATGGTAGAGAATTCTTCAAAGAATAAATCCATCTAAGTAGCTGTTTTTAAGGACTCCCCAAATCCGTCAGGTGATTGGCAAAGGATGTTCTAGTTGATGGTAAATACCACCTGTGAAGCTTTGAACTTTAAATGTAAAATTTTTCCAAAATCGGTCCCGGATTTAAGCACCAGAACTACTTTTCATATATGTTGGAGCAGCAATTTGGGCTAAATTTGTAAAAGGTAGAATCCTTCCGTGAGCCTCCTACCACTATATTTGAAATTTCATACAGTTTACCAGGACTCCTTTTAACATTGACATCAGGGCGAGTATTAAGCTTCCAAATCTATATTTAAAATTCAGTAATCCACCCAGAAAATGTCCAAGGATGTACTTTGTGGCAGCTGTAACCCCGTGCCACGCAATTTGAGGCGAGATTCACTCAATATTCGATGATTACTAAGTTAAATTTTAATCATATTTTTTGTTTTGTGAGCCTCTTATGTCCCATTGGAAATTCCATCAATTACACAATTTATAGAAAATCGTATCGTAAAAAATTAATTTTGGTTTTCAATGTCGGAAAAACAAGAAAAAACTAGAGAGTGGACTATCTTCGGCTATACCGAAGCTGAAATACCCCCACACTGTAGGAAGAAGTACCTCGAATATAAAAAAATGTGGTCTCAAGACCCTATTTTGACCCAATTATAGGTGGTTTTGGAGCCCGAAACATGTCCAAAATCCATTTCTAAAAATTTCCAATCAAATCCACCAAAAAAAAAATGTTGGTCTCAAGACCCCATTCAGACCCTTATATATGTGGCTTCGGAACCTCGAACCATGTCAAAAATACGTTTCTAAACATTTCCAATCAAATACAACAATAAAAAAGACTTGAACAATTTTTACCTTTTTTTTCGGTGTATGGGAGCCACGCCCAGTTTTTGTCCGATTTGGCTGATTCTCGAACTTGATCTCAGTATTCACGAGAAAAACATGTACCCAAAGTTTCAAGTCGATATCTCCAAAACTGCGACCTCTATCGTGCGGACGGACAGACTGTCAGACGGACAGACAGTCGGATATTGCTAAATCGACTCAGGAGGTGATGCTGATCAAGAATATATATACTTTTCCATACCGGACACGCCTCCTTATGGGCGTTACAAACGTTGTGACAAAGTGAGTATACCCTGCCACAGTGTGTGTGGGGGTATAAAAATTGAAAAGCTTCGGCTAAAACTTCGGCCATTTTTTGGAAAAACCGAAGCCGAAGCTAAATGTGCATTTTTGGCCGATAACGGCCGAAGCCGATGCCGAAGCCGATTAATCGGTCGGGCTTTACTTGAGAGTTACTAACTCTTTCTTATTCATTTGTTGTTTAAGATATTGAATTTAGTGATTGATAATTATGAATAAAAATGAATGAGTTTATATTTTAAAATGATTCCTTAAATTTTCTTTATTCACTATGGTAAGGCTCTACGCATTAATATAAGATAACGCCGGGAGTATTAATGTGGGCTAACATTTTCGAATGATTTACATCAGGGATGATTTTTTTGGTACAATTGTATTTTTTTGTTACAATTTCAAAGACAAAAGTACATTGGTACTACATTGACATTTTTGGTACAATATATGCGAAGGGTATCAGATTAAAAATCATCTTATTTTCCAATTTTTTTCTCAAATATTTTCGTTGTTTAAGGTTTGTTTCCAGCTCTAAAGTACTTGTCAAACTTCATTTCGAAAAAAGCTATGAAATTGATAATTACTCGTATCCACTTCGCTACAATTTTTTTTACCTTTTGGTAACACGGCCACTCTGTGCCCTCTTCAGAAATTCGGAATTGTTTCCAATTTCTTTCGAAAAGTTGACATTATCAGCTGTCAAATTTAGATCACAAACTAAAATAGAAAGCAAAAATAAATGAAGAATAGTGAAAATGATCCAAAAGGCAAAAGAGCAATTAAAATTTTTGATTGTCATTTGTCAAAAAATTCTGATATAATACAATTTTACAGCATAAGGAACTTGACAACATTATTCTTGAGTCGTTTCTTTAGAGCTGGAAACAAAGCGTTTCATTTACGTAACGTTAAAAGTAACTTTATTTTGTGCAATTATTGTTTTTATTATTAAAACTTCTTTGTTAAAAGCTTTATGAATTAAAGTATGCTTATACATATGTAACTTGTTTACTTTTTTGGATATTAATAACTTTTCTGTTCATACTATAAATTATTTGCATTAAAAAATTTGGACATTGAAGTGTTGGTACTTTTTTTAACAGATTTGGTACTATTTTTTTTGCCTTTTTGTACAAAATGGAAAACCCAAATATTATCCCTGATTTACATACGTTAGCAGGTAGGGTGGGTACAAGATAAGAGATCATCTATTCCCTTCCGGAATCTGGACTCACAGAACCATCCTAGACACTCTAAATTTTTTTTTCTTGTTTTGTTCATCTTGTTTTACCTTTTCTGCACCTAACATAAATTGTGTATCACCCTTACCCATGATCAAGAGCAACCCTACCCCCATTTTCCATGAGCTAAGACCGAAGCATAGCTAGGTGTGCAGAGCCCGCTTTATGATCATGGGACTTAGCCCACATACCATCTGCGCTAAGGGCAGTTTGTTCGTTACACTTGTCGATCGGACATCAAATGGGCATGTCTAATATACAAATTTTTTTTGGTTTGATTTACCAACCAATAATTTTTCTGTGTAGTTAAATACATATGTATATATTTTGGTTATTCTAATAGGAAGCGTCTTTTTTTAGTTTTGCAAAATTATTCATACACTGAGAGGAAAATGTTTTAAAATTAAACGAAAATGTTTTAAAATTGAACGATTTCGTTTTCAAAATAGAGCTTTGTACAGATTGTTCAGAGCAACAGTATTATCAATTTCTAACGAATAACGAAAGAGCAAGACGATTGAAATTGAAAGCATTTGTTTTAAAAATAAATACAAAAATGTACTGCAGAAAAAACTACGTTTTAAAATGTAAATTGAAAAAAAAATGTTTAATTTTAAAACATGTTTTTTCTTTCAGTGTACAATCTTCTAATTTTATTGAATTCCTTAATGCGCACTCTGTTGACATTAACATTCAATGACATAAACGATCATCACCCATTGTGGTCCTCAAATAAGTTTTTATTCTCTTTAAAACAGAAAAGAAACGCTCATTTGATGCCGTTGTAATTTCCAAAGTTACAACCATTTTAAATATTTTTGTTACTTCAGAATACGCTGTTGGTATAGTTATTTCCTTAACTGCGTCGACCAAAATGCATAATTGTTGCACTGACGCAATTAAAAGTTTACTCGGCAAAATGATCCTCTGACGCAATTAAAATAATTACGCTAAATAGCGTAACGTGCTCAGTGAAGCAGAGTTTTTTTTATAGAGTTATTAACTTTTAACAAAAAAATTGCATATTTTCGAGAGATTTTATATAAAAAATTAATTTTATGTGTTGATGTCAACAAAATTTTACGCTGCCAACACTCCCAATTCATAGATAATGTATAGAAATAAAACAACTATTATTGTTGTACATAGGTATTTAATTTATTAAAACAAATAATAAAAAAAAGCATAAAAGATAATTTAAGCCAAAAACCCCATATTTTTAATCAAAAATGGCTGAAATTAATTGAGAGCCAATTTATTTTTCAGCTTGATAGTCGGTTGAAGGTTTATATTTGAAAAACTTATTTTACGAACGCGCCTACCAAATTTTATCATTGTATCAAATACTAGCATTCACCCGTGGCGTTGGCCACCTAAAAATATACAGACATTCACAACAGAGAAGCGAAATGGAAAAATTCCCCTCCTGCACACATAGCATGAAATTCCCCGCAAAATGGGTAATTGCCCACAATCATTCCCTTATCATTGTGAATAAAGAGAGAAAGAGAGAGCACAAAACCTCCATATAAAAAAACACTCTGCCCTCTCAGCAATTCTATACGCAGAAGAGAGTGGAAAGCAACATACAATAATGTTTTGCAAGCACATATTATGTCAATGCAATCGAACGGAAATCTGTAAGCATAGAATAAAACTTTGAAATAGACATTTTTTTTTTATTTTCGAAGAGTGAATACCTGAATATTCGGTATAATTCAGATATTCACTCTTCGAAAAAAAAAGTATCCTTGACACAGATATGATGTCTTAAAAAAGAAATAATGAAAATCGGTTGGATAGTTTTTGCTCCTACCCGTTACAAAAAAATTGTCGTTTTACGTTGCCCACGTAAAAAAAGCAGACGTTCACAGCAGAGAAGCGAAATGGAAAATTTCCCCTCCTGCACACAGAGCTCGAAATTCCCCGCAAATGGTCAATTCCCCACAATCTAACATCCCTTATCATGGTGAATAAAAAGAGAGAGAGAGAACACAAAAACTCCATATAAAAAAAATAACTCTCCATTTTCAGCGATCTATACGCAGAATAGAGAGGAAAGCAACATACAACATTGTTCTGCAACAGTGTCAGCCAAGACCCATACATTCAAATTTTGCGCCTGTGTGCAGCGCTGAGAGAGCTCGTAGAGTGGCAGAATTCTCTCAATATAATACACTGAGTAAATTGAGGTACAAAATAAATTAATGTTAAAAAAAGTTTACTAAGTTGGGTATTTTTTTCGAAGTATTAAAAAAAACAATAAAAAGAAAAGATTTAATCTTTTCTTTCCTGATTTTATTATTGACTCATATTTTTTATGAGTCAATAATATTTATGAGTCATGGGGTAGAATCTCCAAGGGGTATAATTTAAAAATGCACTTTTTCGGTAAACATAATTTGTTTTTTAAGTATTGAATATCAGAAACTAAAATAAAACATTAAACAATTGCCTTAATTACTTCTCAAGGAAAAATTTTTCACAAAATGTAAACAAAATTTGTTAATGAGATCCGAGTTAAATGCACTCACAGAAATTCTTTTTGATATTTTTACTTTTAAGAAATTCAATCCAGTCGAGCTTTTACTCCATGCAATTATATCAAGGCAATAATATCACAAAGTATCAATTTCCTAATGCATTTTAAATCGGCCACAAAAATGGGAATTTCGGACTTTGGGTCTCCAAATTTGCTGAAATTTTGTCAGTTTTTTAGGTTCGTCAATTTAAGATACTAATTTGAATCGTTTTGCAAAACAACGTTTCTTGACGGATTTATGTTAATTTGAGTTTTAAGAAATTTCGGCGAAAATTAAGGTAGCAAATAGAGAAAAATTACCATAACTTTGTCAAATCTCAACCCATTGGAAATTGTTTGATATCGTTGAAAGGTAATAAAATGTAATTGAATTTACCGTTTACCGTTATCATATACCGATATTTGAGAAAACCGTGCGCTTTCAAAAGGGAAATTTTGTTGTAACCTTGATCCGATTTTTAACCGAAAATGGGCGGATTTTGGATGGTCATTTGATGGACACAGAAGTTATGGGTATTTTTGTAAAACTTAAAATTATGTTTTTTACTGCTGTATTGTAAACAAATAAGGCATATAATTGTGTTTTGATTTAAATTTTTAGTTTATTAAACAACCCAACGAGATTATGCTCCATAAACCAAACTTAACTTTTCTTAAAGGATTTTTACAGCTGAACAAGATGGCGTTCACATCAGGTTCTTCAGAAATTTGTTTTCGAAAATTGTATCTTTAAAAACTTTTATACTGTGTGGTTCTTTGAAAGATTCTCTACAAGTTCTCTACACATTTTTTTGTCCAACGTCTAAATAACGGTCTAGAGGTAGTATATCAATTTAAAATGAAAACACGATTTTCACTTATATGGGAGGTAGGCGACCGATTCCGCCCATTTTCAATACCAACTCCTTCTAGGGCCTAAAAAGGATAAATCCAAAATTTGGGATCTCTAGCTTTCTTCTAGCTCCTGCAATCGTGTTTACAAGAAAAGAGGACGGACAGATGGCTAAATCGACTCAGGAAGTGACGCTGATCAAGAATATATATAGTTTTCCATACCGGACACGTCTCCTTCTTGGTGTTACAAACATCAGACCAAAGTGAATATATCCCATGATCAAAATTATTCGTGAGATCTTATTAGCAAAATAAATGGAAATAAGTGACAAAATGCGTTAAAATTATGTTTCGCTGTCTTCAGCTTCCTCCTCATATTCAGAACCTCAATTTTTGCAAGTGAAATAGCTCCTTTGCATGTTGGCACATTTGATGTGAACAGCACGATGTTTGCATGATGTTGTGTCAAGGGTGCCAGTACGTGAGCCCCGAATTTTTTTTCAATATCGCATTGTGGCGCTCTCCTAAAATGTTGTATGACGTATTATTTTAAACAGTACATGTACTTGTTTTATACCCTACACACTAGTGTCCAAGGGTATATTGTTTTTGTCTCACCGTTTTTAACGCCCATAAGGAGGAGTGTACGGTAAGGAAAAGTATATATATTCTTGAACAGCATCACCTCCTGAGTCCATTAGTCCATGTCCGTCTGTCTGACATTTCCCACGATAACTGTCGTAGCTTTTGAGCTATCGACCCCAAATTTTGGGATTCCTCTTATTTTGGCGAATGATTGGACGATATTGAAAATGGGCCACATCGGATAAGAGCCACGCCTACCTCCCAAACAAAATGGCCGCCAATTTTATATTATTTTTTATTTATTTATTATAAGAAATACTTAACCGATCGCCTCCAAATTTTGGCACTCCTCTTATTTTGGCGAATGATTGGATGGTATTGAAATTGGGCAACATCGGATAAGAACCATGCCTACCTTATATTCGTTTATCTTGCGGTTTTTTGCATTGGGTTGGAAATGAGGTCGGGAACGAAATGGGAATGAAACTGGAACGAAATGGAATTGGACCGGAACAAAATGGAATTAGAACAACAGTTTTAAATGGATCAGGAAACAAAAATTATCGATAAATATTGGAAAATATCGATAAAAAATCGAAAAATTATCAATAAAAAATCAAAAAATTATCGATAAAAAATCAATAAATTATCGATAAAATATCGATAAATTATCGAAAAATTGTCGATAAAAAAATCAAAAAATTATCGAAAAAAATCGAAAAATAATCGATAAAATCGAAATAGAATTCGAAAATATGAATAAAATATCGAAAAACTATCAATAAAATACCGATTTTCGATAAAATTACTAACATATGGTCTCAGAATGTATCGTACTCGCATGTGCAGGGTATTATAGCTTCGGTCAGACCGAAGATTATTCTCTTACTAGTTTTTTTTTTAAGGTATTGTTTTATTCAAAACACTCAAAACAGTAAGCAAAAGTACTGTTTTTACAAAAATGTACTGTTTTTATACCCTACACCTCATGAGTCCATTTAGCCCTATCCGTCTGTCCGTGTGCCCTTACTTTTTTCTTGCAAACAGGCGCTAGAAGAAAACTATGGATCCCAAATTTTGGATTTATCCTTTTTGGGTCCTACACTGAAAAAAAAGACAGCTTTAAAACCAAGTACATTTGGTGCTTGATTAAAGGACAAATTTTTAAGGAATTTTTCCTAATTTTAAGGAACTATTCTTGAATTTATGTAAAAGTACCTTAAAACGGAAATCACCGCCTCTTTAAAACAAATTTACATTTTTCTGCTGATTTTATTAATTGTGAGTAAATTTGAACTTTATTTAAAGAAATTCGTTTTCAATATATGAAAAATATTTTTTTTAGTATACGTGTCCTCAATTCTAGTATTTATTCCTCAATTTTAATAAATATTTTCCTATTTTAAATTCAAAGAAAATTGTACTTACTTTTAGTAAAAATCTTTGTTTTTAAGAAAGATATTTTTATAAATTGAAAGTAAGATTCCGGTTTTTTTAAAAAGTTAGTATTTCAAAATAGAAATTGCTAAACATAGAATTGATTTAAATAATAAAAAACCAATATTTCGCATAAATAACGACCAATTCTACACCATACTCCGACGACTTGTGACCAACTGAAATTCCACCCGCACATCTCGAAATCCCACCGACGCCACCTAGCACAAGGAACTACGCGAACCATTATACCGACTACATCAGCGCCCTAACCACACCTTCTGCCCAGCATTTAATCACCCAACACCTTCGTTTGGTACAGTCCAGTTCGACGTACCAACAGCACCAGATTCAGTGCAAGTGTTGAATTTGAAATTACCTTCAATTTGACGTGCTATTGCATGTGGTTTCTTTTTATTTTGACAAACTTTCCTAAAAAAATCATAAATTAAGTAAGAAAAAGAAAAGTGACATTTAAAAAATGAAAAATGAAAGTCGATAATTTAAGAATGAAAACCCTATTTTTATAAAATCGGCCATTTAAGTCATATGTCACGAATATTAGTGAAAATTTTAATGCTTCGAGTAAATTTAGTAAAGGAAATTTAACGTAAAATTTAAAGAAGGAGAAGAAATAAGGGAAGGGAGAATATAGTGAAATGTTACTTTGCATAGAACATGGCAACCAACAGACCAACCAAATAATTGTGATAAAAAAAAACAAAATTCTCAAAATTATTTTAAGCACCACCACTCTTAATTAGCATCAACCACGACTCGACAGGCGCCTGCTGACTTCGATGGATACTCTTAGTAAGTTGTAATACCAATTTTTATACTTCTATAAGAATTTTGTTTCTCCTTGCATTTATTAATTTGTGTTGGTATCTCATACTCCCCTACGGGAAATTTGGAGTCAATTACCCCAAAAAGACCGGTTCTGGGACCGGTGAAAAGAGGACTTCTACAGAGTCATGCACAATAGTCTGCAAACGGTGGCAGTTCGACCCGAGCTCAACTGTTTCTGTCGATTTTTTTCGGTTTTAAAAACGAATTCCAATTATATCACTCCATTTATTTTGTTGGCCGTTCGTGATTTTCATTTAGTAGCTGAATTTCGCTCTTAGAATTCGGTCATTAAATATTGTAAAAAGTTGTGATACAAAAATATAAAAACTGAATATTTGCTTAAATTCATGTATGAAGTACATACATTGAAAAGCAAAGAATTCAGTGTGGTCAAAGAGAGAAGTGCATAGCAGGGTATATAAATATATTTGGTTGAGAATGGTTTTTATATTTGTTTTTTTACAATTTTACATTTTTTCATATTTTTATTTTTTCAGATTTTCTTTTATTACTTTTTTTAAATTTTTACCAGTTTTTTCCTTTTTATTACAGATTTAAAATTTTTTATTTTGTAATTTTTACTTCAAAATTTCTTTTTTTTTCTTTTTTACAGTTTTAAATTTTAACAATTTCATATTTTTGTACAAATTTTTATTTTCTGATAGTACGATCGAAATCAATAGTCGTGTTTTGGTTGCAAATTGCAAAGAAATAAAAAAATAAGCGACAAGTTTCGACAAGATTGCGATTGCAACCAAAACACAACCAATGAATGCATTCAAATAAGGTGAAATTGTGGCAATTGACCCCCAAAGCAGTCTCTCAGGAAAGTCCTTCGACAGTCCCCAAGTGTGTAAATGGTGGCAATTGCCCTTTTATAAGTTCCCTTGGGACAGTCCTGGGACAGTCTCCAAGTGCCTGGATGGTGGCAAATTACCCCCTCCTATGACAACGCAACGTTAAAGTGACCGGTTGCTTTCATATAAAGGTGACATTTTTGGGACCGATCCCTGTCCAAAAGGAATCTGTCACGTGACTGTCCCGAACCGGTTCTTTTTCCCGTAGGGTCTTTTCAAGGGCATCAGAAGAACGGAACATGTAGTATCTACATTAAGAGTATTAGACTTCTAACAAAGAGCGAATTCTTCTTATACATGTTCCTTTCTTTTGTTAGTGCCTTTAAATAATGCCTCAGTTTACGATATTACAAGCATATGCGCTTTTCTCTCGTATTCTGCTATATTTTTGTTTCTTATTCTTTTCTTCTTTTGTTCTTTTGTTTTGAGTAAGATTTTGCTCTAATTTACGAATGTGCATTAAATAAGTATTTGGATTCGCGCAGGAGTATAAGAGAAAATTAACTCTCTGTTCCATTTTCGTGTCATTGAATTAAAGCACGACATGATAGTTTAAGTCTTTTTTTTCTTTCCTCAATCTTTTTCTATAATTTTACATTCTTTTGCAATTGATCCGCCTTCGGAACACATCTTAAGAGAAACATGCTGATACAATTCTGGCCTTGAGAGTAGAGCCCGACCGATAAGCATTTTCAGGCCGAAGCTGAAGCCGAAGGTCAATTGGCAGCCTATTACTTCGGCCCACGCCAAAGGCCCATACCAAAGCCGAAGCCGCTACTTAAATAAAAAACCATTAAAAACTTGTTTTTTCGTGTATTTTCATTCAAATACTAGTGTATAAATACACATTTAGTTTTTTAAGAAACTAAAATTTTATTTAAACAAATAATAAAAGTAACCAAAAGAATTCACAAACAAATTTGGGCCTCCTAGGTCAAAACTAACAGGAGCCTCGGATTATCCCAAATTTGGAGTAAAGCATAAAAAAAGGGAGATTCAGTAGAAATGGTAGAGAATTCTTCAAAGAATAAATCCATCTAAGTAGCTGTTTTTAAGGACTCCCCAAATCCGTCAGGTGATTGGCAAAGGATGTTCTAGTTGATGGTAAATACCACCTGTGAAGCTTTGAACTTTAAATGTAAAATTTTTCCAAAATCGGTCCCGGATTTAAGCACCAGAACTACTTTTCATATATGTTGGAGCAGCAATTTGGGCTAAATTTGTAAAAGGTAGAATCCTTCCGTGAGCCTCCTACCACTATATTTGAAATTTCATACAGTTTACCAGGACTCCTTTTAACATTGACATCAGGGCGAGTATTAAGCTTCCAAATCTATATTTAAAATTCAGTAATCCACCCAGAAAATGTCCAAGGATGTACTTTGTGGCAGCTGTAACCCCGTGCCACGCAATTTGAGGCGAGATTCACTCAATATTCGATGATTACTAAGTTAAATTTTAATCATATTTTTTGTTTTGTGAGCCTCTTATGTCCCATTGGAAATTCCATCAATTACACAATTTATAGAAAATCGTATCGTAAAAAATTAATTTTGGTTTTCAATGTCGGAAAAACAAGAAAAAACTAGAGAGTGGACTATCTTCGGCTATACCGAAGCTGAAATACCCCCACACTGTAGGAAGAAGTACCTCGAATATAAAAAAATGTGGTCTCAAGACCCTATTTTGACCCAATTATAGGTGGTTTTGGAGCCCGAAACATGTCCAAAATCCATTTCTAAAAATTTCCAATCAAATCCACCAAAAAAAAAATGTTGGTCTCAAGACCCCATTCAGACCCTTATATATGTGGCTTCGGAACCTCGAACCATGTCAAAAATACGTTTCTAAACATTTCCAATCAAATACAACAATAAAAAAGACTTGAACAATTTTTACCTTTTTTTTCGGTGTATGGGAGCCACGCCCAGTTTTTGTCCGATTTGGCTGATTCTCGAACTTGATCTCAGTATTCACGAGAAAAACATGTACCCAAAGTTTCAAGTCGATATCTCCAAAACTGCGACCTCTATCGTGCGGACGGACAGACGGACAGACGGTCAGACGGACAGACAGTCGGATATTGCTAAATCGACTCAGGAGGTGATGCTGATCAAGAATATATATACTTTTCCATACCGGACACGCCTCCTTATGGGCGTTACAAACGTTGTGACAAAGTGAGTATACCCTGCCACAGTGTGTGTGGGGGTATAAAAATTGAAAAGCTTCGGCTAAAACTTCGGCCATTTTTTGGAAAAACCGAAGCCGAAGCTGAATGTGCATTTTTGGCCGATAACGGCCGAAGCCGATGCCGAAGCCGATTAATCGGTCGGGCTTTACTTGAGAGTTACTAACTCTTTCTTATTCATTTGTTGTTTAAGATATTGAATTTAGTGATTGATAATTATGAATAAAAATGAATGAGTTTATATTTTAAAATGATTCCTTAAATTTTCTTTATTCACTATGGTAAGGCTCTACGCATTAATATAAGATAACGCCGGGAGTATTAATGTGGGCTAACATTTTCGAATGATTTACATCAGGGATGATTTTTTTGGTACAATTGTATTTTTTTGTTACAATTTCAAAGACAAAAGTACATTGGTACTACATTGACATTTTTGGTACAATATATGCGAAGGGTATCAGATTAAAAATCATCTTATTTTCCAATTTTTTTCTCAAATATTTTCGTTGTTTAAGGTTTGTTTCCAGCTCTAAAGTACTTGTCAAACTTCATTTCGAAAAAAGCTATGAAATTGATAATTACTCGTATCCACTTCGCTACAATTTTTTTTACCTTTTGGTAACACAGCCACTCTGTGCCCTCTTCAGAAATTCGGAATTGTTTCCAATTTCTTTCGAAAAGTTGACATTATCAGCTGTCAAATTTAGATCACAAACCAAAATAGAAAGCAAAAATAAATGAAGAATAGTGAAAATGATCCAAAAGGCAAAAGAGCAATTAAAATTTTTGCTTGTCATTTGTCAAAAAATTCTGATATAATACAATTTTACAGCATAAGGAACTTGACAACATTATTCTTGAGTCGTTTCTTTAGAGCTGGAAACAAAGCGTTTCATTTACGTAACGTTAAAAGTAACTTTATTTTGTGCAATTATTGTTTTTATTATTAAAACTTCTTTGTTAAAAGCTTTATGAATTAAAGTATGCTTATACATATGTAACTTGTTTACTTTTTTGAATATTAATAACTTTTCTGTTCATACTATAAATTATTTGCATTAAAAAATTTGGACATTGAAGTGTTGGTACTTTTTTAACAGATTTGGTACTATTTTTTTTGCCCTTTTGTACAAAATGGAACAACCCAAATATCATCCCTGATTTACATACGTTAGCAGGTAGGGTGGGTACAAGATAAGAGATCATCTATTCCCTTCCGGAATCTGGACTCACAGAACCATCCTAGACACTTTAAATTTTTTTTTCTTGTTTTGTTCATCTTGTTTTACCTTTTCTGCACCTAACATAAATTGTGTATCACCCTTACCCATGATCAAGAGCAACCCTACCCCCATTTTCCATGAGCTAAGACCGAAGCATAGCTAGGTGTGCAGAGCCCGCTTTATGATCATGGGACTTAGCCCACATACCATCTGCGCTAAGGGCAGTTTGTTCGTTACACTTGTCGATCGGACATCAAATGGGCATGTCTAATATACAAATTTTTTTTGGTTTTATTTACCAACCAATAATTTTTCTGTGTAGTTAAATACATATGTATATATTTTGGTTATTCTAATAGGAAGCGTCTTTTTTTAGTTTTGCAAAATTATTCATACACTGAGAGGAAAATGTTTTAAAATTAAACGAAAATGTTTTAAAATTGAACGATTTCGTTTTCAAAATAGAGCTTTGTACAGATTGTTCAGAGCAACAGTATTATCAATAACGAATAACGAAAGAGCAAGACGATTGAAATTGAAAGCATTTGTTTTAAAAATAAATACAAAAATGTACTGCAGAAAAAACTACGCTTTAAAATGTAAATTGAAAAAAAAATGTTTAATTTTAAAACATGTTTTTTCTTTCAGTGTACAATCTTCTAATTTTATTGAATTCCTTAATGCGCACTCTGTTGACATTAACATTCAATGACATAAACGATCATCACCCATTGTGGTCCTCAAATAAGTTTTTATTCTCTTTAAAACAGAAAAGAAACGCTCATTTGATGCCGTTGTAATTTCCAAAGTTACAACCATTTTAAATATTTTTGTTACTTCAGAATACGCTGTTGGTATAGTTATTTCCTTAACTGCGTCGACCAAAATGCATAATTGTTGCACTGACGCAATTAAAAGTTTACTCGGCAAAATGATCCTCTGACGCAATTAAAATAATTACGCTAAATAGCGTAACGTGCTCAGTGAAGCAGCGTTTTTTTTATAGAGTTATTAACTTTTAACAAAAAAATTGCATATTTTCGAGAGATTTTATATAAAAAATTCATTTTATGTGTTGATGTCAACAAAATTTTACGCTGCCAACACTCCCAATTCATAGATAATGGATAGAAATAAAACAACTATTATTGTTGTACATAGGTATTTTATTTATTAAAACAAATAATAAAAAAAAGCATAAAAGATAATTTAAGCCAAAACCCCCATATTTTTAATCAAAAATGGCTGAAATTAATTGAGAGCCAATTTATTTTTCAGCTTGTTAGTCGGTTGAAGGTTTATATTTGAAAAACTTATTTTACGAACGCACCTACCAAATTTTATCATTGTATCAAATACTAGCATTCACCCGTGGCGTTGGCCACCTAAAAATATACAGACATTCACAACAGAGAAGCGAAATGGAAAAATTCCCCTCCTGCACACATAGCATGAAATTCCCCGCAAAATGGGTAATTGCCCACAATCATTCCCTTATCATTGTGAATAAAGAGAGAAAGAGAGAGCACAAAACCTCCATATAAAAAAACACTCTGCCCTCTCAGCAATTCTATACGCAGAAGAGAGTGGAAAGCAACATACAATAATGTTTTGCAAGCACATATTATGTCAATGCAATCGAACGGAAATCTGTAAGCATAGAATAAAACTTTGAAATAGAAATTTTTTTTTTATTTTCGAAGAGTGAATACCTGAATATTCGGTATAATTCAGATATTCACTCATATTTTTTATGAGTCAATAATATTTATGAGTCATGGGGTAGAATCTCCAAGGGGTATAATTTAAAAATGCACTTTTTCGGTAAACATAATTTGTTTTTTAAGTATTGAATATCAGAAACTAAAATAAAACATTAAACAATTGCCTTAATTACTTCTCAAGGAAAAATTTTTCACAAAATGTAAACAAAATTTGTTAATGAGATCCGAGTTAAATGCACTCACAGAAATTCTTTTTGATATTTTTACTTTTAAGAAATTCAATCCAGTCGAGCTTTTACTCCATGCAATTATATCAAGGCAATAATATCACAAAGTATCAATTTCCTAATGCATTTTAAATCGGCCACAAAAATGGGAATTTCGGACTTTGGGTCTCCAAATTTGCTGAAATTTTGTCAGTTTGTTAGGTTCGTCAATTTAAGATACTAATTTGAATCGTTTTGCAAAACAACGTTTCTTGACGGATTTATGTTAATTTGAGTTTTAAGAAATTTCGGCGAAAATTAAGGTAGCAAATAGAGAAAAATTACCATAACTTTGTCAAATCTCAACCCATTGGAAATTGTTTGATATCGTTGGAAAGGTAATAAAATGTAATTGAATTTACCGTTTACCGTTATCATATACCGATATTTGAGAAAACCGTGCGCTTTCAAAAGGGAAATTTTGTTGTAACCTTGATCCGATTTTTAACCGAAAATGGGCGGATTTTGGATGGTCATTTGATGGACACAGAAGTTATGGGTATTTTTGTAAAACTTAAAATTATGTTTTTTACTGCTGTATTGTAAACAAATAAGGCATATAATTGTGTTTTGATTTAAATTTTTAGTTTATTAAACAACCCAACGAGATTATGCTCCATAAACCAAACTTAACTTTTCTTAAAGGATTTTTACAGCTGAACAAGATGACGTTCACATCAGGTTCTTGAGAAATTTGTTTTCGAAAATTGTATCTTTAAAAACTTTTATACTGTGTGGTTCTTTGAAAGATTCTCTACAAGTTATCTACACATTTTTTTGTTCAACGTCTAAATAACGGTCTAGAGGTAGTATATCAATTTAAAATGAAAACACGATTTTCACTTATATGGGAGGTAGGCGACCGATTCCGCCCATTTTCAATACCAACTCCTTCTAGGGCCTAAAAAGGATAAATCCAAAATTTGGGATCTCTAGCTTTCTTCTAGTTCCTGCAATCGTGTTTACAAGAAAAGAGGACGGACAGATGGCTAAATCGACTCAGGAAGTGACGCTGATCAAGAATATATACAGTTTTCCATACCGGACACGTCTCCTTCTTGGTGTTACAAACATCAGACCAAAGTGAATATATCCCATGATCAAAATTATTCGTGAGATCTTATTAGCAAAATAAATGGAAATAAGTGAAAAAATGGGTTAAAATTATGTTTCGCTGTCTTCAGCTTCCTCCTCATATTCAGAACCTCAGTTTTTGCAAGTGAAATAGCTCCTTTGCATGTTGGCACATTTGATGTGAACAGCACGATGTTTGCATGATGTTGTGCCAAGGGTGCCAGTACGTGAGCCCCGAATTTTTTTCAATATCGCATTGTGGCGCTCTCCTAAAATGTTGTATGACGTATTATTTTAAACAGTACATGTACTGTTTTTATACTCTACACACTAGTGTCCAAGGGTATATTGTTTTTGTCACACCGTTTTTAACGCCCATAAGGAGGAGTGTACGGTAAGGAAAAGTATATATATTCTTGAACATCATCACCTCCTGAGTCCATTAGGCCATGTCCGTCTGTCTGACATTTCCCACGATAACTGTCGTAGCTTTTGAGCTATCGACCCCAAATTTTGGGATTCCTCTTATTTTGGCGAATGATTGGACGATATTGAAAATGGGCCACATCGGATAAGAACCATGCCTACCTTATATTCGTTTATCTTGCGGTTTTTTGCATTGGGTTGGAAATGAGGTCGGGAACGAAATGGGAATGAAACTGGAACGAAATGGAATTGGACCGGAACAAAATGGAATTAGAACAACAGTTTTAAATGGATCAGGAAACAAAAATTATCGACAAATATTGGAAAATATCGATAAAAAACCGAAAAATTATCAATAAAAAATCAAAAAATTATCGATAAAAAATCAATAAATTATCGATAAAATATCGATAAATTATCGAAAAATTATCGATAAAAAATCGAAAAATTGTCGATAAAAAATCAAAAAATAATCGATAAAATCGAAATAGAATTCGAAAATATGAATAAAATATCGAAAAACTATCAATAAAATACCGATTTTCGATAAAATTACTAGCATATGGTTTCAGAATGTATCGTACTCGCATGTGCAGGGTATTATAGCTTCGGTCAGACCGAAGATTATTCTCTTACTAGTTTTTTTTTTAAAGTATTGTTTTATTCAAAACACTCAAAACAGTAAACAAAAGTACTGTTTTTACAAAAATGTACTGTTTTTATACCCTACACCTCATGAGTCCATTTAGCCCTATCCGTCTGTCCGTGTGCCCTTCCTTTTTTCTTGCAAACAGACGCTAGAAGAAAACTATGGATCCCAAATTTTGGATTTATCCTTTTTGGGTCCTACACCGAAAAAAAAGACAGCTTTAGAACCAAGTACATTTGGTGCTTGATTAAAGGACAAATTTTTAAGGAATTTTTCCTAATTTTAAGGAATTATTCTTGAATTTATGTAAAAGTACCTTAAAACGGAAATCACCGCCTCTTTAAAACAAATTTACATTTTTCTCCTGATTTTATTAATTGTGAGTAAATTTGAACTTTATTTAAAGAAATTCGTTTTCAATATATGAAAAATATTTTTTTTAGTATACGTGTCCTCAATTCTAGTATTTATTCCTCAATTTTAATAAATATTTTCCTATTTTAAATTCAAAGAAAATTGTACTTACTTTTAGTAAAAATCTTTGTTTTTAAGAAAGATATTTTTATAAATTGAAAGTAAGATTCAGGTTTTTTTTAAAAAGTGAGTATTTCAAAATAGAAATTGCTAAAAATAGAATTGATTTAAATAATAAAAAACAAATATTTCGCATAAATATAAATTTTTGAATACCCCGTGCGGGAGTTGAACCCGATACCTTTTGATAGTGAAGCGGAGGTCTTAACCACTGCACCACAGCAGCTGCAGATATGTCTGATTTTACTAATTTTAGTAAATTTTAACTTTATTTAAAGAAGTTCGTTTTTAATACAAGGAAAAAAAATTGTTTTGTATACGTCTAACGTAAATTTCCAAAATTTTTTGAAATTTCTAGAAATAGAATTGATATAAATAAAAAAAAATATTTGGCATGAATATAAATTTCTGCTTGTCCCAGGCGAGAGTCGAACTTGATACCTTTTGATCGGGAAGCAAAGGTCCTAGCCACTGCACCACGGCCGCCGCTGGTGTGAAACGTAGTGATAATTATACGCCAACGCAATTATGCTGTCTATAGCACAGTCTGTTGATTGGTCTTGTCATGACGCCAAAGGTCGCTGGTTCGAATCCCACCGAAGTGAAATCGTAAGTACATATTTGTTATCACTATAAATTGTAAATTTAATTTAAGTTAATAAAATGAAATATGATTTTAAAAAATATAAAATAAAAAAAAAATATAAAAAATGAACAAATACAATAAAAAAAAAATTTTTGGAGATATTTTTGTCTTAAAAACGAAGAAAAACTTCTTAGAATTAAAGAACTTTTTACTAAATTCAAAGAAATATTCCTGTTATGAAAGAAATAAGTATTAAATTTAAAGTCAAAATATATACTCATCTTAAGTAAAAGTGTTCCCTAATTTCAAAGCTATCATGACTTTAGTGCTGTTTCATTCCCCTTTTTTCTTTGGATTAAGGCTTTTTTCAGTGTAGAAGGAATTGGAATTGAAATTGGATATAAGTGAAAATCGTATTTTTAATTTCGGCCGAAACCGAAATGGCCGAAATTTTTTATTATTTTTTTCTGCCGAAACCGAAGTGGCCGAATTTTCATTTTTTTAATTTCGGCCAAAACCGAAGCCGAAAAAATAAAAGAAAAAATTGGGAATATAAATGTAATAAAGTTGTACATAATTAAGCGTATCAGTAGGCTGAAATCAATTATTTTAAGTTCAGATCATGAATTAGATGAATTTAGAAGCAAACTATCAAATGCGTGGAAATCAATTGAAGGGGCACTTTTTGCTACGGCGAGAGTTGTAGATATTCGATTTTAGGGGAGTAGATTTCAAGAAAGGGGAGTATTTAATTTAGATTTAATTTTTTTACGTAGAGTAGTAGAAATTCTACGAGAGTAGTAGAAATTACTGTCAAGGTAGCAGATTTCAAGAGAGGGGAGAAGATTAGGGTTTCTGCGTAGAGTAGTAGAGATTCTACAATAGTAGTAAAAATTTCTGTCATGGTAGTAGATTTGTAGAAAGAGTAGTATGAAACTCACATAATATTTTGAGGAGAAGATTTCTTACAATAGTAGTAGAGGAGCAGACATTTAAAAATCATCGCGAGAGTAATAGATCTGCTCCGATAGGAGAAGAGTGAGAACGCTGGTGAAGGGGTGAATGGATGAAGTCTGTATGTAACATACAAATTCTTTCAAGAAAATAAGTTTCAAAGTTTTTTATTTTTCTTTATTCAATAGAAATTGGGGACTTGTCTTCTTTGTCGCTTCTGATTTTCGAAACTATGATCAATACTTAAATTTGTGTTACATACCGCTTTTATCCACTTGGTTGTTCCTTATGTATTTTGCCACGCCAAATCCAAAAAAAATAATGAAAATTGCACAAAAAATTCATTTTTGGTGCGTACTGTAAAATATCAAGTATATTTAACACACAAAATGTTCAGTTTTGTCGATCAGTGTAATCTTTGTTATTTATTTGTTACATTTTTCGTATCAAACCGAAATTTTCGGCGGAAATATAGAAATTTCGGGCGAAAACGAAATTTGGCCGAAAACGAATCCGAAACACGTCCGAAACAGTTTTTTTGCCCGAAAAGCCGAAAAACCGAATTTCGGTCGGTCTCTAATTTTAAGATTTCATCAGTACGAAATTTCGTATAGTGGGGTTTTTGGGGTCGCTGATTTCGAATTTGATGTCGCATTTTTCAAGATGGCGGATATAAACGCTCCAACCTTTCTTCGTCGGTTAATCTAACCGACAAAAAAAACATACCAACAACCAAAAAAACATATTAAACACAAAAATATATTTCAAAAATGCAAGATTGCATGTTTAAAAAAATAAATATTAGCTTGAGCGCATAACTGACACAAGCACTTATTTTCCAAAAGTAGTATTACAAGCAAAAAACTCTGTTTGGCTCTGCTCAAGCTGCCTCTATAAGGCACAACATTCATAACACGATTAGGAATTCTTCTTTCTTTGAATCCCAACTATTCAACTGAAGATGCGCGAATGGTAAATTGCACAAGTTGGTGAAAATTCAAATTGAACCAACAATTGCTGTAAAAGAACCTAAAATTTCTGTACAACAACAATTTTTTTCGGTTATTTCAACTATTTTTTTTAACGTTTTTTGTCGGTCAAATCTACCGACGAGCTCGGTAAAAAAATTTACAATTTTCATACATTTTGAAATGCTGTACGTAAACCACTTTTTTCGGTTAATTTTACCGACCTTTTTTTTCTGTGTATAGGGTATATATAAGTCAGCTTACCATTTCATTAAATTTGGGCGTTCGAGGTGGCAAATATTATTTTAAAATGCAGTGTTTAACCGATTTTGTTGAAATTTTTTATGTGGTTTTGGGTAATGAATGGTTAACATGTTGATTCTGAAAATTTGCAGTCCGCCCACTGCCACTCCTTAAAATTTTTAAAGCTCTGTAACTCGGGTCCTCCTTCAAGGGATTTTGTGGAAATTTTGGATTTGGTGCTGGGAGGTGGATGGGCAGAGGGTTGACTATTGAAATTTAAGATCCGCCCACTGCCACGCACTAAAATTTTTAAAGCTCTATAACTCGGGACCTATTCAAGGGATTTCGCTGAAATGGGAAGAGGGATTTCTATTTTTATTTCAGTTGCGTAAATAATACATATAACATTTCTACGTTAACATGAAATTACAAAATTATTGCGAGCGAAGCTGTGGGTAGTATTTATTATTGGACGAGGTTCGAACGTCCGTCGCCACTGGTTTCTCAATTTCACTGCCAAAGATAAATTCATCCTCTAAGGCAAATACAACTAACGGTATTAATATTTACTTAGCATTAAATAGATGAGATGAATTATGATATAAAATAGAATGTGAAAACTATTTCATGAAAGTTTAATTAAGTAAAGAGAGCTTAAATGAAAGTGGAATAACTATTAACATATGTAGATAAAGAATTTTGGAAATGAAATGACATTTGATAGAAATGAATTTAAGAATATATATGGGCCACATATTTATTTATTTTCTTTTTTTCACATATGTTTGTTAATTTTGAATTTGTCATCAGCATTATAGGAAAATAAATGTCAAAAATACGTTTCTAAACATTTCCAATCGAATACAACCATAAAAAAGACTTGAAAAATGTTTACCTTTTTTTTCGGTGTATGGGAGCCACGCCCAGTTTTTATCCGATTTAGCTGATTCTCGAACTTGATCTCAGTATTCAAGAGAAAAACATGTACCCAAAGTTTCAAGACGATATCTCCAAAACTGCGACCGCTATCGTGCGGACGGACAGACGGACAGACGGTCAGACGGACAGACGGACAGACAGACGGACATCGCTAAATTGACTCCGGCGGTGATGCTGATCAAGAATATATATACTTTTCCATACCGGACACGCCTCCTTATGGGCGTTACAAACGTTGTGACAAAGTTAGTATACCCTGCCACAGTGAGTGTGGGGGTATAAAAATGTATGGATTTGAAATGAGCTGAGGGAAGCAATAAAAAGGAAGCTTTTTTTTCCGGTATTTATTTTATTTTTGTTTAGTTACCACCATGATGTGACATGAGTATACAGCTGTAGTGTTGGTATGTGTGTGCCACTCTTGAAGATGCGGTGAGCCGAAGTATCCAGCGAATGCAAGGGGATTGCCAGCAATCTGGAGCAGAATGGTGATCCGATGGCTGTACGCCTGCTTGGCGACAGAAGAGGGTGCGTTAGGCTCCGACGGACGTTGACTGGACTGTTTCTTGGTGATAAATGCGAAAGGGCGGGAGGTGCAGTTGCGATACCCAAGAGTGAGTGGTTGTATGTAAGAGAGAGCGACTGAGAGTAGGAATGAAAGATGTGTAAAGAAAGTATGACAGTAAAGAATGAGTGATAGTTATGTGTACAGATACAGATTGCAAGATCCAAAAATGCGAGGGTATCTTCAATGCACCAGAAGCATGTATGAATTATCTGATAGCTTTATTCTAATTTTAATAGAGTAATATAAATTTCATTAAATTAGAATTATTTTTTTTCTCTGCACGAAGATTCGGTTTGTTTGGTCCTGAGTGACTGTTGAGTACCAAAAATATATCCAACCCATAGCCGACGAGCATACCGGGCTAGCCACCGTGCAAACGGTACAACATACAGCATTTTTCAGAATTTCTCCTCGTAACAACACATAAATATCACACAACGGAACTTGTGTACATAAGCATTCGGCTTTTGGATTACGGCCACCGAAGCTAGTTACAAATAATACGATTCACACCCGATACGTTTATTTATTATTGCACAATATTTTATTATTTCTTATAAATAAAAGAATTTAAATCACAAAATATCGTTTTTGGTTACTTTATTTCCCCTTCTTTTTGTATACAATTCCTAACATTGTATACAAACAGAGTAGCCGCCTGTCACTTTGTTAACTCAACATAACTTTTTAGCGTTTTCAATAGTTCAAAATACCTTTAAAAAAAATCCTAAGTAGATTTTAATAATAAAAACCTGAACCCATTCGTCACTGCGGGTGCAAGAATTAGCACTTGCAGTCAAAATTGTTGAATTCAATGTTTAGCTCAAAAGGAAGGGTGCATATCCAAAGGAAGGAAAACGATATAAGTTTTTAAGTTTTGTTATAAAGGTTTTTTAAGATGTCCAAATCTCTGTGGTGACGATCAACAGATTGATGTAGAGAAGGATGACGGTGAATTCGGTGATGAATCGCTGGATGTCTTCCTTCTGGGCACCAAGATGTCTGCTTTTTCTTGTTTTCGTGTTACGAGTTAATTATATGGCGCCTTTTCCGAAAGCCAAAGGGGCCGAGGGACCATCGTTAAAGACCTTCATTAGCTTCAACCGTAAAGCGTAAAGCTGAACTTGTCAAAGAGGATTAAGGTGCTGCCAGAGCAGGGTTGTATTTAAGCTTTGGGCTTATAAAAGAGGATTACCAATGTGCATTTATTTGCGTGTAACCAAAAAACCAGATTCCAACATACAAGATCATATTTAGGGGGGGAAAAGTACGGGTTCGGACCTCCCCCCCCGAAATGGTTGACCTTAAAAAAATACATGGAGAAAAATGGAAAATATATTTTAACAGCAGCTCGAACCACAAGCACTACGATAAGGAGAACTTTTTAAGCGCTTTTGTTTTCAAAAAATCTATTCAAATTGTTTGCTGCCAAAATAAAAACAAAAAGAAAAAATAATTAGGAATTCGAAATGAATTTTTACTTGAAAATTTGTAAAATGTAGGAGACGTTCTTTCGATTTGCAAAACTTGATTTCCCGATAGGTTATTCCATATCGACCTGAACGGAAATTCTTGGATGAATATCAGGCGTTATTGTTTTTCGATATAAGAAAGAAATACTATTTTAAAAAAATTCGTGTGTCAGTGTATAGTGAAGTGGTGCTTGCCTTTGCATGTGGGGCAGAACTGCTGGTGCAGTTCGCTTTGGTGTGCGACTTAGCTAAGCAGTTAACGCATAACTTAAGGAGCGAACCGGTCGCTAATGGACCGCTTGAGATTATCCCTGCATCCCTTCAACCGATGCTCAGCCCATATACGATAGGGGTGCGCCTCTGCACAGAGCCCGTAAAAGGACCACCACGTTCCTTTTTGGATTTATTGGCCTGTCACCAATATTGAGCCGGTCTTGTACCGATGGTTTTGCATCAGCGATGGAATGACGATTCGGTGCAATTGTGTGTGAAATAAGTAGGGAAAGGTTTTTATTAAGATAACGCATCAGGTTAGTTCATATTGTATTAAGGATTGTAGGACCAAGGGTGGTAACATGCATGGAATGGTTGAGGTAGACAAGTGCAAATATTAGGTTCCAATTGCCACAGGTCTGTGAGGTTAAGGTTACAGATTATTATTGAGACCACCACTTTCGCGATTGGTCGTGTTCGTGAGTCAGAGCCGACGTACTCCTTGCTGACTCGGCAAAGTAACCAATCGTTGAGCGAGAGATGCTCGTCTCGAATGGCGACCAAATCGTATAGTGTTGCATCTCTTTGCGGGTGCCTCCATTTGTAGCGTTGAGGAAGCTCTTTGAGATATTCATCCATCTTCTGCAAAAGTTGTGATGAAGAACTTTTAATTTCTGCCATCTATTCATGATTGTTAGATTTACGTTGCTATGATCAGGCTCCGCAGGGGTATGGATGAGTGACCCTATCAAAAAGTGGCCTGGTGTCAATGGAGCACAGTCTTAAGGGTTTTCGATTGACGAGTTGAGGGGTCTAGTGTTGAGGCATCCTTCTATTCGCGCAAGTAAGGTCGAAAATGCTTCAAATGTGAATTGATGGCCAGGATATAAAGATATCATTAGGTGAGTCTTGAAACTTTAAACGCCAGCCTCCCAAAGTCCGCCCATATGTGGTGCTCCGGGAGGTATAAAGTGGCACGCTAGATCCTGATGACTGTTAGTGGCAATCACCTATGATTGAAGGGTTCTCACAAATTCTCGTCGATCCTTCGCTAACAAATTCCCATATCCGACGAAGTTGGTTCCGTTATCGGAATAAAGAGCGGCGGAATGGTCCTGCGAAATCTACACCTGTGCTTGTGAATGGGCGTGTAAGAAAGGTGCGCCCGGGTAGTAATGCAGCCATTATTTGCGACTGCTGACGTTTTTTATGCAGCACACAAATTTTGCAGTGGTTAATGGACGTCTTGATGAGGGTCTTCAACTTAGGAATCCAAAATTCCGTCCGAATCAGGCGTAGTAATAGTTGATTACCACCGTGTAAGGTTACCAAGTGTGTGAGGGTGGTTAGCAACTTGGCAAAACGGTTGCCATAAGGGATTAAAAGTGGATACCGCTCATTGTAAGTTAAAGTGGACTTTTAGCCAGGCGACCATTTGCTCTCATGAACTGTTGTGAGTGAAGAAATGGGTTTAGGGCAGCAAGAGAACTCTTAGCGGAAACGGGGAGCTGTTGTTCCAGCGCTAACTCCTTCTGAGTCAATAAAATAAGTCTCGTACGTGATATCGGGTTTCCGACTTTATATGAATCACCTTTTTTATTATCATTATCATTATTATCACTTCAATCGGTTGTGCGAATAAAAAATCTGCTCTCATAAAATCAATTTTTTATATCGGAAGTTCTACTTTAAAAATATTGAAACAGCCCCGAGGCTCCGTGCGATAGTACAGTGACTCGTTTGCATAGGGCTCGCGATCACTTGCTTGGACACTTTTGTGAAATTTAAAAACAAAACGAAAATTTTTGCCAAATAAAATCACAATTCGAATTTGCTTCATCAACAAAAACTTTATCCCGCGCAACATATCTGCTAAAACATTACACATTCTTTATAAACAAAATATAATCAGCTGATCCACTGACAGCAAAGTCAACACAGCGTTGACGTTAAAATTTCCCTCGGAAAAAAATATCCCAAAAAACATCTGTTTGCAGCGATCAGGAGTACACAAACCGCATCGCGCCATCTATGCGTCGATTTTCTAATTAGGGTGACCAGAACCTTAAAAACGCGAAATTAGTACCAGTGTGACCGCTCGTCATGCAACGTACCCCTCCGTCATCAGTAGACAGTGGACGAAATGGTACAGCTCATCAGCAGCTGCAACTACAACAACAACTTTTGCAACCCCTGCAGCAAAAGCTTCCACAGCAAGACGGTGCGCAGCAACAGCTTCCGCAACAACAACAACCACCTATTCAAATTCCCTCGCCAGATATACAGTGGAGTTCCCATAGCGATACTGCACACGCAAACACAGGTAACTCTGTATCGTCAATTTCTTTGGTCGATACCCCTAGCAAATATATTGAAATCCCCGTAGGCCTTACCCCCATTCCTGACTCAAGTGAGACGAATAGCGGATTTTCAGAAATCGCTAATCGCATAACAAAGGTCGCTACTCGCTCCATTAATACAGGTCAAAAGAGCAAAATGCCGACAGTGCAGACAGGAATCAACATTTACTTCGCAAAGCGAGTACTATCGTCCCCCACAAATGGGAATAGGCATTCCGCAAAAATTCAAAAGACGAATCCCGTTAAACCATCTCTCGAGCTTGGGCAAAATCGATATGCGATTCTTGCTGAAGAAAATGATTCGGATCCCAAGCCGAAATCGCAAAAACCCCCACCTATCTACCTGCGTGAGCGAAACTCTAATTCGCTCATCAAAGATATAACTCAAAATATTGGTCCTAATAATTTCCACGTGATTTCTATTCTCAGGGGACAAGTACACGAAACAAAAATTCAAATTTACAGCGAATCCAATTATAGAAAAATTGTCAATCTCTTTGATAAACTCAAAAAGAGCTATTACACCTACCAGCTCAAAAGTTCCAAAGGCCTCTCAGTCGTACTGAAAGGTATCGAGCCTTTCGTAGAATGCGACGAAATCAAAACTGCACTAAGCGATGAAGGCTTCCAAATAAAGTCCGTATTCAATATCCAGAATCAAAAAAAAATCCCACAACCCCTTTTTCGTGTGGAACTAGAGTTAGACTCAAAATTGCTCAAAAAAGGTGAATCCCACCCGATATACTCGCTCAGATATCTGCTACATCGCAAAATCACAATTGAAGTGCCTCACAAGCGCAGTGGACCGATTCAGTGTCATAACTGCCAAGAATACGGCCACACAAAGTCTTACTGCACTCTTCCCAGCGTGTGTGTAATTTGTGGAGACCTGCACGAAACAGGTTCGTGCACAAAAACAAAAGAGGATTCCACTATTAAAATATGTAGTAATTGCGGTGGCAATCACACTGCTAACTATAGAGGCTGTGCAGTCTATCAAAGCTTCATAAAAAAGACGGAAAATTTGACGCAAAAACATGAAACATGGAAAACCCAAAAATTTCCTCCGCTATCCGCTGCACAATCCTTTGCAAACCCACTTACAAAACAAGGCGTTTCCTACGCCAGTGCCTTAAAAAGCGGTCGCTCTGCCACTGTGCACGCGCAACCTGCTCCTCCTAGTAGTAGCCTTGAACAAACTCTACAAATATTCATGCAAAATATGTCTCAATTTATGTCTGGTATGCAAAATATGATGCAAGAAATGATAAAGAATCAAAGTCTTTTACTACAACATCTCATGTCTAAGCCATGAATGGTTTAAAAATATCATTCTGGAATGCAAACGGCCTGTGTCATCACAAACTAGAACTTCTCGAGTTCTTGAAAGAGTCCAGCATAGACGTTATGCTAATTTCTGAAACACACTTCACTGAAAAACACTTTTTCAATTTACCAGGATACAGACTCTATGACACAAAGCATCCAAGCGGAAACGCTAGAGGTGGAACCGCCATTCTCATTAAAAGTCGTATAAAACATTACGCTCTCCAGAATTATTGCACAGAATATATTCAAGCGACAAGTATTTCTCTCGATGAATACTTAAAAGGCCTAACATTAACAGCTATATACTGCCCGCCCAGACACAAAATATCTGAGCAACAATTCCAGACTTTTTTCCATTCTCTTGGACAAAAGTATCTCGTTGCCGGCGATTTCAACGCCAAACATACATATTGGGGTTCTCGCCTTATATCGCCAAAGGGCAGGCTCCTGTTGAACACTGTCAACAGACTCGGTCTTGACGTGATCTCTTCTGGCACGCCAACTTACTGGCCAACTGACAGTCGCAAAACCCCCGATGTTATAGACTTTGCAGTCTTCAAAACTGTAAAAAGGAGCCAATTGTTTATTGAATCCTCTCTAGATCTCTCATCAGATCATACGCCTACTATTATCACAATAAAGTATGCGCCAAGTTCTGAGGCCAATCCACCAGATAAACTGACCAGCAAACTCACAAACTGGCTCAAATATCGAAAGTATATAAGCTCCCACATTATCCCTAAAGTGTCACTAAAAACGAAAGTTGAAATACACACAGCTGTTAGTAATTTCACACTCTTGCTTTCCCAAGCAGCTGCAGCGGCCACTCCCGCCCAAATCCCAAAAAGCTCAACTCGCAGCTATGCAAAGTGTACTCCAAAGGACATAGAGCAGTTAATAAAAAATAAAAGGAAAATACGTCGCGATTGGCAAAACAACCGATCCCCAAATCTGAAAAAACAGCTTAATGATGTCTCTCGAATTCTAAAAAAGCAGCTTGAGAGGAAATCCGAAAGAGAATTCCAGCTATTTGTTGAACATCTCGCACCCACAAAATCAACAAACTACTCGCTCTGGCGAGCTGCAAAAAATATGAAAAAAACCAATACTGACAGAACCCCCTCTAAGGCTGCCAAATGGAAACTGGGCCAGAAGCGATGCAGAAAAGGGTGCAGCTTTTGCCAACCACCTAAAAACCGTGTTCACCCCGAACACGACAGCTGGTGATATCCCAACATTAATCCCACATAATACCTCTTGTACAATCGCGATTAAAAAAAACCAACTTTTGGAGGCAATAAACAAAAGCTTGGACCCGAAAAAAGCACCAGGACCGGACTTGATAACGCCAACTATGATAAAAGAACTGCCAACAGTTGCAATAACCCACTTATTGCACATATTTAACGCGATTCTCAGAACATGTCACTACCCAGATGATTGGAAACTATCTCAAGTTACAATGATTCCCAAACCTGGAAAAGATCCCAGTAATGTGATGTCATACCGGCCTATAAGTTTGCTCTCTGTAATATCGAAACTCTTCGAAAAACTTTTAATAAAATTGATTCTACCGAAAATTCTAGAAAAACAAGTGATTCCCGATCACCAGTTTGGCTTCCGCGAAAAGCATGGCACTATTGAGCAAGTGCACCGCATTGTTGACTCAATAAAAGGCACTTTCGAAAATAAACAGTATTGCTCCGCTGTTTTCCTCGATATCACCCAGGCCTTCGATAAAGTCTGGCACGAAGGACTTATTTACAAACTACAGCATATTCTTCCCGCTAATATGCACTGTCTACTCAAAAACTACCTCACGAATAGAAAATTTGTAGTAAAATACAAAAGCTTTGTCTCCCGAAAATACGAAATACTGGCCGGAGTACCACAAGGCAGTGTCCTCGCGCCCCTGCTATATATTCTCTATACTGCAGATATGCCCAAAAGTGATAGAACTCTCATATCGACTTTTGCTGATGACACTGCTATCATGTGCTCTCACTCAAACCCTGACATGGCATCTCTATACGTGCAAAAACACTTGGACACTCTAAGTAATTGGCTACATCGATGGAAAATCAAGGACAATGAATCCAAAAGCTGTCACTTAACCTTCACTCTAAGAAGGGGCACGTGTCCTGCTCTGAAGATAAACGGCCAAGTCGTCCCTGAAAGTTCCGAAACCAAGTATCTTGGAATGCATCTCGATCGCCGACTCACATGGCATAAACATATTGAATCCAAAATCACTCAGATCAAATTAAAGCAATTGGAACTAAATTGGCTAATCTCAAGGGCATCAAAGCTAAATCTCACATACAAAGTCCAAATATACAAAAGTATAATAAAACCCATATGGACATATGGAATTGAACTCTGGGGCACTGCCTCTCCCTCGAACGTGGAAAAACTCCAGAGAGTCCAATCTAAAATCCTGAGACAAATTGCCAGAGCCCCTTGGTATATAAAAAATACTAACATCCACAGAGACCTGAATATACCTGCAGTAAAAGACGAAATTCCGAAATTTACCTCGAAGTACAAGCAGAAGCTCATGTTTCACCCAAACATTCTAGCTAGAAATTTACTGAGACCTCTGAATCCCTCACGTCTCAAACGAAACTAATATATTCCCCATATATTAGTTACGATAACTCTACATTGCCTAAATCAATGGATATAGGGCAAATAGTTTTAATCTGAATATTATAAAAATAAGCTGAATTTCTGAATTTTTGAAAAATCATTGTTAGACCTAAGTTATTATTAGGTGATTCAATTGAATAAAATTACTATTAAAAAAAAAAAAAACCTTTTTTGTATGCATACAAAGCAATTCGAAGCAAAGGAAGTATTGAAAGCATTGAAAAGGCAGTAATTGGCGGTATTGTGTCACGAATACTTTGACGCGGTAAACTGTGCTCAAGGTATTTTCTAAAATGCTTTAAAGTAAGCAAAGTATTTCAGAAAAAAATGTTTTGCTTACTGTATCAAAGTAAGCAACAGTATTCGAAAATACTGAAGCAATTTAAACCCTAGTACGAAATGCTAAATGCAAACTCTTTTACATCCCATTTTTCAAAAAAAATTTCGGCGGGATATTTTGCTGGAATTCGAGACTGTCCTGCGAAAAGCGGGACGAATGGTCACCGTAATTCATTTAATTCATTTAACAATGAAATATATTTGAGTCAACAAACAAGTTTCTAGTAAAATTTTGTTGACATCGAACATATCATTGAGAAGAGAAGAAAACAAAACTGCTTAGAAAATGGGCCAATTAATAGAATGGCGATAGATGCAAAGAGCTTTCCAAGGTATTATGTCTGCGATCGTTCAGTTTTATGCAAACGAGATGCATTTCCGCTTTTATAGTTTGTGAATTTAGTTCGCATCAAACTTTTTGTCATAACGGATCGCTTTATCGTAATTTTATTCGCGTATTCGTTACTCGTAATTATCGGAAATATTTAAATAAATATTTGAAGTACATGTAATTTACATTTGAAATAAATTAGTTATTGTGACTTAACATAAATCTATAATAAAACAAATAATTTCAAAATACCTACAGGAAACAAAAAAAATGTTTTAAAAACACATTATATAAGATTAAAAACAGGTATAGTTTTTCACATAATAAATTTGCTCTGTATCATAACTAAATAAATTTAACCCCAAACAATTAAATATATCGACTAATTAAATTTGAGAAAAAAGTGAATACAACAAATGCGTTTTGGAATAAATAATCTTACAATGACGAAAAAATTATTCAATTTCCCTTACAATGTAGAAAAGAGATGTCTAAAAGCTATTCGTACACGTTCCCACCAGAAAGACGTCAAATGACATTAAACTTGAATGCGACGAGCTCTAGCATAGTGAAAATAGCACTGATCTTGTCATTGAGGATTTTTGGCAAAGCCAATTATTTACATTCTTGTGTTCTTATGTGTTCTTCGTTTAGTTGCGAAATGTTTGCTCATACAGCCTGCAAATATTGTATGACGTTGCTGGGAATTGTACTTGTATTAGGAAAATGTGCGACGAAATGCTTAAGAAAATTATGCTAAAAGTTTTTGTTTCTCTAAATATTTATGAATTTGCAAAAATTCTCTGGTTAATTTTTGAGAATAAAAAATCGGTGTTAAACTCCCCAACACCCCATTGAGGTTGGGAAAACCATTTTTTTATATGCATATATACCATATTCTGAATATTTTTTTTTATTTTCAAATTTAAATTTATTGTTAAAATCTTTACTTGATAATTTATGCAGAGAATTCCTTTTTATTGAAGCAGTATAGGGAAAAGTACATTTAGTAGGCTTATGTCAAAATGATGGGTCAAAATTGGTATTTAAAAATTCTCTACACACAAATTCTTTATAACAAAATCCTGTAATTTTAAAATTATAAATTCCATAAAAAGGGCGCAATTTTTCGCATTATTTATCTACCCGTTTTTGTCAATTGTGTACAGAATTAAAAGAGTGACTTAACATTTTTATTTTCTCTATTAGATCTTTATTGCAAGCGTATCATATTTGGTACATGTCTTTATAATTGATAAATCCTGATCTAATCAACTTGAATCGCGCTGCGATCGCTCTAGAATCTACTGACAACACTACCTTTAATATTATTAATGTAGTGTCAGCTAGCAGACGTCGCAGTAGGCTGTCGAAGTAGTTAGTCGTACGTTGTTTTTACAGAAAATCTCGAAAGTGTTTTTTTATCAATAAAATATTGATATTTTCCAAAAATCGTTTTGAAACAATTACACTACCCTGCAAAATTTGAACGTTTTGATACTCCATAAAAAGCGTAGCCTGGATGGAATTTAGGGGGGGGGTGGCAAAACTTGAACCTAATATTATAATATTTGTTTACAGTACTTACATTTATTTGCTTGCTTCGCTTAACATAAAACTTTTTTTTCATTTATTTCAAATCGACAGGAATTCTGCGCAAACCGATTTATGGTTTTTTTCTTGAATGTTAAAAAACAAAGATTGATTTAATAATAAAAAAACAAAGATTACTAAACTCTTTACTATTCAAGCGTTCCACACACATTTTCTGTCGTAACCATGTTTTCACTTTTCTCAAAGCACACGCAGAGAAAAAATATGGTTGGAGCATGATTGCAGCGATCATATATACTTGCTACAATAATACTATGATTATGAAGACCATAGTTGGTTGGGGTAATCATGTAAATTATATTTTAATGATTATAGAGACCATATTATGATTTCAGAGAACATATTATGATTAGATTCCAACCATGCCAAAAACATGGTAGAGGCAATAATGTATATGATTGGATATTTAATATTAATAAGAGCCCAAATGTGCAATGTCCGAATTTTGAGTTGTTGTCTTTGCTTATTACATAAAAAAAGGTTTTTGTATTAGATTTTTGACACATTAAAATTATTTCATTTTTATTTTCAAACTGTGAAATTTGATTGTTTGATATGAAAATACACCAGCTCCATCTAGTGTTTCAAGCAATAAATTATTTTTGGTTTGTGTTTTTGATAAATAAACAAATTCAATTTCAAAGAGCGCAGTTATACTATGTCCCGAAAATTGTATTGGACATAGTATAGTTGGGCCTCTTAGAACTCAAAATAATGAAATTTTGTATGAAAACAAATTTGAATGTCACAGAAGAATTCCATTTAATTTAAAACCATGCCAAGTTTTCACTCAAACTTTTTTTCAACACTCCAAAGATGGATTAAGCAACATAAGAAAAATATTGGACCGAGACAACAGAACTGCAATAATAACGAAAAATTTATTTCAAAACTTGTTTTGCGTTTTCTACAGTTTGGGAAAAATGGACATAGGATGGTTACGCTTTAAGGTATCGATATGATTAGTATATGTATGCATTTAGAACAAAAGAAATTCAAGGCAGTAGTAGCTAAACGTGCTAACGCGCTTCGACAGCAACCCAAGTATCCCAGGTTCAAATCTCGGCACGGCCAAACGTAAGTAAGTAAAGAAAAATGTATATGAACTATTATTTCTTAAATATAATATAACAATCAGCTAATATTACATTGAAATATTAATAATATAATTTAAAACAATTGAAAAGTAGATGTTGAAATTCAATTGAAAGTTGAATAAAAATTGGTTAACATGATTGTAACCATCATGCAAATTTTTGGCTACAATCATTACATGTTTATTTTCAATCATGTAAATGGTTAGCTGCAATCATGTAAATGTTTAGTATGCAATCATGGCATGGTTGGTGCAATCATTTCGCCAATCATAATATGGTCCCCTTAAAATATGATCAGGTCAACCATGTTTTTTCTCTGCGTGCACTAAATGAAGGTTCGATTGAGCATGTTGTGCATTTCTGCTATGCTTCAGACAACTTCAAATCTTCTTTCGACTTATTTGTATTCTTCCTAACAGAGTATCAAATTTCAGTTTATTCCTCCATCGCATCGATTTCATAAAAAATATAAACTTAGCAACTTCAGCCATACGCAGAGAAAAAACATGGTTGACCCAATCATATTTTAAGGGGACCATATTATGATTGAAGAAATGATTGCACCAACCATGCCATGATTGCATACTAAACATTTACATGATTGCAGCTAACCATTTACATGATTGAAAATAAACATGTAATGATTGCAGCCAAAAATTTGTATGAATTTTTAGTTAACTTTCAATTGAATTTCAACATCTACTTTTTACTTATTTTAAATTATATTATTAATATTTCAATGTAATGTTAGCTGATTGGTTATATTATATTTAAGAAATAATAGTTCATATACATTTTTCTTACTTACTTACGTTTGGCCGTGCCGAGATTTGAACCCGGGACACTTGGGTTGCTGACGCGTTAGCACGTTTAGCTACTACTGCCTTGCATTTCTTGTGTTCTAAAGGCATACATATACTAATCATATGAAATTTGAATGTGTATATGAATTTTTCATGAAATATTTTTGGAAATGAATTTAAGCATTTATATACATTTTTTGTAAGATTAAGAGGTCAATTCTAGCGTAGTCGCAATAGCCGACACAGCCTCCCTAGTGACTTTTGTCTCAATTTGATACAATTTGGTATTTTGAACTATCAATTGTCATACAAGTTGTGATCAAAGTTGCGGGCAATGTTATTCCAGTTTTGGTCGAGTCGAATTAATTGGCTACAGCCGGTGTCTTGTACTTGTGTAGGTTTGTATATTTTAGTGCTTATGTTTGCAGAAAAGTACAAATCTACACAAGTACTCCGGATCGTGAATACTCTTATTAATATTAAATATCCAATCATATACATTATTGCCTCTACCATGTTTTTGGCATGGTTGGAATCTAATCATAATATGGTCTCTATAATAATTTAAATATAATTTACATGATTACCCCAACCAACTATGGTCTTTATAATCATAGTATTATTGTAGCAAGTAAATATGATCGCTGCAATCATGCTCCAACCATGTTTTTTCTCTGCGTGCATTTAACCTTAAACATTTCGCATGCAGAGGTGTCAGCCGATGCGGCTAAGCCAGTCGGCTAGCCGCCGCCGACGATTTTAATAAACGTTAGCCGCCGCCGATGACCCCGGCTAAAAAACGGCTTGCGGCTAAGCCGAAAGTCTCAATTTTTTTATTCGAATTTAATTTTTTTGTATGATTTGTAACAAAAAAAATCAAAACGAAAAGGACACAGGTCGACATGTTTTTCAAAAAAGTGGAACAAATTCATTTTTTTAAATAATTGTGACATTTTTATTTAAATAAATGAAATGCCAAGCAATTTTAGCAGTAAAAAAGTTGTATTTTGAAAATTTTTAGCATATTCATTAAAAGAAAAATCGGCTTAGCCAAAAAACCGGCTTAGCCGATCGGCTAGCCGCCGCCGACTGAAATTGGATCAGCCGCCGCCGCCGACGATTATCCATCGGCTGACACCTCTGTTCGCATGGATGTAGCATGTTGAAAGGATGCAAATATGTAACGTAAAAAGTTGTCGAGGAAGCTTGTAATAACGAATGGCATTTTTAAAATATTCAAGAGCAGTGGTTGCAGGGGATTGCGCGCAAAGTTGGTCGTTGACAAGTCTTCGGCGCCTTGATTTCAATGTCAAAATATTCAACAAATGGAACTGCTTCAACTAAAAGTTCCGCAATCCAATTAGCAATATCTTCTTGCAGTTCTTCAAATCGCAGAATATATATTACTATTATGTTAGGTCAGCACTTTGTAGTCTATTTAAGTTTACTATGAGAAATAAAAATCAGTTTAACTTCTGAAGCGACCAACTTTGTTGTAGAAATAACTTATATGGATGATATTAGTATTGTCACTGTGACAATGGATTGAAACTGAATTCGAAGAAGTAGATTCGGATATCGCGAACTTAATTTTTTGCAATATCGTGTGTTCGAAACTTAAAAACTTTCTTCATAAACTCCCATTCAGATTTTTTCCAAATTTAAAAAATTTTTTTTTCTACTTTTTTTTTGAAAAATCAAGATTTATTTTGAGAAAAAGCGATCTGCTGTTGATTTTTATTTGGTTTGAATTTTATAGTTTTTTTCTTCAGCATAAGTAAAAAAATTTATGAAAACCGCCCGATATTTTTTCCTGGTTACGTCCCTGCTCACGTGGATGCCCTAAGCCGCATGCATTCAGTTGTTGCCGGTATTGATGGAGCTGATATTGATCTAAAAGTACAAATTCATCGATCCCGTGATGAAAGCACTAAATTGTTAAGGAATAAATTAGAGGTAGGTGGACTCGATGATTATGTTCTAGAGAACGGTTTAGTATTTCGGTTGGGTATAGGGGGACAAATGCAATTGGTGGTTCCTCAAGAGTTAGAGGAAATCATCATGATTTTTATAACCCTTATATTAACTTGCTTTGGGCGGACTATATATATATATATATATATATATATATATATATATATATCCTCAAATCTGCGGCGAGCTTTTTCATACACTTCCACATGAGCTAGAGAGCTGTAATTTAGAACACTGATAGAACTCTGGTGACAATGCATTCTATTAATTTTGGGGTCCATCAGAGGCGTAGGGGGCCGTGGGGAGACTCAAACTTTTTTTTTTTAAACATGGCATAACTTCCAATTCCTTCAAGCTACAATGTTGATAGGTGAGTTCTTATTAAGTAGGTGAGTTCTTATTGACAAAAT